>JARBWK010000704.1:0-25819 GCA_030556195.1 Anolis apletophallus
CACCCGGGCTGCCTAACAATGGCGCGGGCACTGGCGCTGGGCCGGTCGCGGTTCGGCCAGCGCCGGGCGGCAGGGGCAGGGCATACGGCATCGGCGCCTGGGCGCGGCGGGCGGCGGGAGCCGGTGCCATGGCGCCCTGGGTGACGCCACCCTCCTGGTGACGCCACCTTCACGCGGCTGCTTCGTGGACGAACCGGCCCTGGCTAGTAATAAACAAATAAACAAATAAATAAGGCACCGACTCCTCTATGGGTTTTGTACCTCTTTGAAGGAGTTCCCCAAAGTGCTGACTCTATTTTGGGGGAGGATTCAGCACCTTGGATAGCTCTTTGAACGCATTCATTAAAATCTGCAGTGGATTCATTGCTCCATTGACGAGGGCTCCCTAATCTACATCTGGGACTTGCAGCAACATTTCAGGTGGTTATCTCCCTCATAATAATATGACATAAGTTGTCTTGTGTGCTTTTATTCAAAAGGGAAGGTGGAATTCAAATTGTCCCAATGAACCATCAATCAAACAAGCCTGTCCGTCTCTATTTTTGCACATGCATATATTTCGCATGCTAAATAAAAGAATCCCCACGCAAATAAGTAAGTGCATTTTCCCATCCTTCCTCGGTCTTCCTCGGTAAAGACCGAGCCCGAGTTCCTTGTCATTGTCCACAAAAGTGCTAAAAGTTCACTGCCTTGAATACATTGTCATCCCCCCTCCGCCACCCCCCAGCTCCCTGCCTCTTCGCCTGACAAGGGCTGTCAGAAAAGGTTTCCATCCATTTCTGAGGTCTGTGTAACGGGTTCATTATAGAAGTCAACGTGACAGGTGTGGAAAATGGGACAGGCACCTTTTTTCTTAACCGCTGAACTTATGTGACAAGAAATCAATCTTCCTGAATGGGGAGGATTGTCGTCACCGGGGCCCAAAGTCCCTAGAGAAAGGGAAGAGATCAGGAAACTCAAAGAACAACAACACGCACAAAAAGTTTGGGCTGAGTTCACTTTCCTTGTGGACGCAGCACCTGAACTCCGAGAGATCAGCAGGAGGGATAGGAAACATGCTACACTCACCTCTTCCTTTGCACAGTCCCTGGAAGCACGCAATGCCAACCTCTTAATGTTGGCATCGGAATAGTAGCGGGGGATAGAATATGCAGCACGAGTTCAAGAGATTAATAGATCTGTGACGTTTCCACACCATACTCAAAGAAGCACAATTAAATCATGCCACAGTAATATTTTTAATGGACACTGCAGTCTTTCTAGATTTATTATTCTAACTCAACTTCTGGAATGGGGAGAAAAATCCAGTTAAGACATGCAAGGGTTTAATTCCAGGGGAAAGGGGATCCTGGACTTGGTGCTAACAAATGAACAAGATCTTGTTCAAGATGTCCTTGTAACTGAGCCCATAGGTACCAGTGACCACAACACAATAACCTTCAACTTAAGTTTGGATAGCAAACTGTCAGTGAAAACTAACACAGAGACCTTAAATTTTCACAAAGGGAATTTCACCAAAATGAGAAAAATAGTAAAGAACAAACTAAAAGGAACAGTAAAAAAAATCAAAATCCCTCCAAAATGCTTGGAAACTGTTTAAAAATACTTTAAAACAAGCCGAACTAAAATGCATTCCTAAAATAAGAAAGAGGCCGGGAAAGTCCAAGAGGACATCGGTATGGCTTACAAATGAAGTAAAAGATGTGATTGGAAAGAAGAAAAACTCATTTAAGAAATGGAAGGCTCTTCCTACTGAGGAGAACAGAAAGGAACACAAGCTCTGGCAAACTAAATGCAAAACAACCGTCAGGAAAGCCAAAGAGAGATTTTGAGGCACATATAGCTAAGAATATTTTTTAAAATAGCAAAAACTTCTTTAAGTACATCAGAAGTAGAAACCCAACTAGAAAAGCAGTTGGGCCACTTGACGAAAATGGTAAGAAAGGGACAATAAGTGAAGACAAGGAGATTGCTGAGCGGCTAAACGACTTCTTTGCCTCCGTTTTCACACAGGAGGGCAGACAACATATGCCTGCAGCTGAGTCAGTTTTTTCAGGGAGGGAATTAAAAGAATTAAAACAGATAGAGATAAACAAGGAAGATGTTCTCACATACCTTACCAAACTAAATGTCAACAAATCACCAGGGCCAGATGGCATCCACCCCAGAGTTCTTAAGGAACTCAAGTGTGAAATTGCTGAAATTCTAGCCAAAATTTCTCTAAGATCAGGCACCGTACCTGAGGACTGGAGGGAGGCAAATGTAACCCCGATCTTCAAGAAAGGATCCAGGGGTGATCCAGGAAATTATAGGCCAGTTAGTCTAACCTCAGTTCCAGGCAAAGTGATGGAAACCATTATTAAAGAAAAAAATTACCAAGCACATAGAAGAACAGGCATTGCTGAAGGATAATGAACATGGTTTCTGCAAAGGCAAATCATGTCTTACTAACTTGTTAGAATTCTTTAAGGGTGTAAATAAACACATAGATAAAGGGGACCCAGTCGATATTGTTTACCTTGACTTTCAAAAGGCTTTTGACAAAGTCCCTCCCCAAAGGCTCTAAATAAGCTCTTCAGCCATGGAATCAGGGGACAGGTCTTGTCCTGGATTGGAACCTGGCTAAACTGTAGGAAACAAAGGGTGGTAATAAACGGACATTTCTCTGGGTGGAAAGAGGTGAGAAGTGGCGTACCCCAAGGTTCAGTTTTGGGTCCGTTACTTTTTAATTTATTCATTAATGATCTGGATGTAGGAGTAAATTCTGAGGTAGCAAAGTTTGCAGACGACACTAAATTGTTCAGGGTAGTTAAAAATGAAACTGATTGTAAAGAGCTCCAGAAAGATCTCTTGAAATTGAGTGAATGGGCAACAAAGTGGCAAATGCATTTTAACCTAAACAAGTGTAAAGTCATGCACATCGGGGCAAAGAACCCCAAATACACTTATCAACTGATGGGATCAAAGCTTTCTGAGACAAACCAGGAAAGGGATCTTGGGGTTTTGGTGGACAGCTCAATGAAGATGTCAACCCAGTGCGCAGCAGCAGTGAAAAAAGCAAATTCTATGCTTGGCATGATCAGGAAGGAATCGAAAATAGGTCGGCAAATGTTGTATTGCCTCTCTACAAATCTATGGTGAGGCCACATCTGGAGTACTGTGTACAATTCTGGTCACCGCACCTCAAGAAGGATATAACGGAACTGGAAAAGGTACAAAGAAGGGTTTTGCCCTCCCTTCTGCTCGAGATCCCCGTGTACAACTGGTGGGCCACTGTGTGACACAGAATGCTGGACTAGATGGGCTGAGGCCCGATTCACCATGGCTCTTCTTATGTTCTTATGTTCTTAATTCACTCTTGCACTGGCTCATGGAAAGAGGTTGTGTCACACCAATCCTTGTTCTCAGTATTTGTTGCACTTCAGACAAGGAGCACCCCACCTAGTCACACACACAACAGACAGTCTCTGAATAATAGGCGTTTATTGAATCAAATATAGTGTCCAACAAAAGAGTTAAAAGAAGATCAATAGTAGAATATATCCAAGGTAAAACACACAGTTCAAATAATCCCAAAATTCAAAGGCAAAGGTAAAATGCTTAATGAAAATCCCATGAAATATACAAGGCAGCTATAGGAGCAAGACGTGCACATAGGCCTAGGCGAAAATCAGGAGCTTGGAGACAAGACAAGATCTGGCATGGTATTCTAAACGAAGCCTGGAAACTGAAGACAATTTCTCTAGCCATCTACTATAAAGACAAATCAGTTTGAGTTTGCAAATCGACTGCTACGTCGCAGGCTGGCATCCTGCCTAGATTACCGAATGCTATCTCAGCGGTTAAATGTAAGCTCGTTAAAATTCCCAGGTGTCCCGTTATCAATACCAAGACCTTCAGAGGCCTGAACACAAGAATTCTCATCTAATGAGGCCCTGGGAAGGGAACTGTTCCCAGGAAAGCAAGCCTCGTCTGAAAGGTCACGTTGCATCTCAGAGTTCTCATTAAGCATCCCATCATCAGCATTTGCAGGAACAATTCCATCATCAGCAATTTCAGAAACATTCCCATCATCCCTAGCATGCACATGAGCACCAGGCTGAAACACCACAGTATTGACGTTATCTCTTTTTCACTGGCAGGCCAAGACCTTCCTGCTTAAACAGGACTTTGACTTTAATTCCAGTGACAGCAAAAAGTTTGAATCACAGGATCATAGTATCATAAAGTTGAAAGAGTCCCCAAGGGCCATCCAGTCTAACCAGGGCCGGTTCGTCCATTAGACGAACTACACAGGCGCGTAGGGCAACATCACTGGGGAGGCAACGTCACCCGGAGGGGCGCTGCGCGCCGACTCCCCGGTGCCCGCGGCACCTCCGTGGCCGGCCCCGCAGCTGCCGCCGCGCGCACCATGCCTTTTGGCAGCAGCGAGGTGCTCCGGCCGCGTTCTGCATGCGCGCTGAGCTTTTTTGCACATGCGTACTGGCTCCGCTCTGAGCCAGTGCGCGTGCGCGCAGCACCTCTTGCCATGCAGCAACACACAATCCAAGCCCTCCTGACATATGCAGTCCCGGATTACCCATAAGGCCACCCTAGGCCATGGCCTAGGGCGGCAGCCATGGGGGCGGGCAGCAGGTACGGACCCCCAAAAAAGTTTTTTTAAATTCAAAAGAAATTCAAAAAAAAGAGTGCGCATGCGCACGGTGGCGGAAGCACCATCCACGGCTGCCCCGTGCCCCCGCCCCCTTTGCTCTGCTCCCCTCGGCTCCTCCCTCCCTCGCTGCTCACACCGGCCCCGCCCCTCTTCCTTCAGTGAAGGAAGAAGGGCGGGACCAATGCTGACGCGAGAGAGGAGAGGGTGGAGGGAAGTCTTAGGCCCCCTCCTCGCTGCTCGCGCCAGCCCCGCCCTTCTTCCTTCAGTGCAGGAAGAGGAGTGGGACCGACGCTGACGCGAGAGAGGAGGTGGCGGAGGGAAGTCCCGCCGCCCCGCCTCGCTGCTCGCGTCGGCCCTGCTCTCTGCGTCGGCCTCTGCTCCCCTCGGCTCCTCCCTCCCTCGCTGCTCGCGCCGACAGTGAAGGAAGATGGGCGGAACCAACGCTGATGCGAGCGAGGAGGGAGGGGCCCCCCGCAAGCGGCCCCGTCCCCCGCAAGCGGCCTCACCCCCCGGAGGCGGCGCTTCCAGAGTGTGATTTTCTTCGCAGACGACAAGCTCAGAAACTAATTAAACCACAGATAGGTAAAAAGATCCAGTTTTGATTTGGGGAAAGACCCCCTAAAGGCTGGCTTTTCACCTTATTGTCATGCAGGAAGAACTGGGTGGTCTCATATGAGTCATCAGCTTGGTCAACAAAGCGGGCTACTAATCCCTGAAAAATGCAGGTCTTAGCTTTTAAAATTACATACATGGGGGAAAGGGGACATGTAGGGAAAAATACAATGACTTTTAGGGTGAAAAGCATCATTTTATATGCTGTCCATCATTTAGATCAGGGCTGTCCAACTTCTACTGGCCCAAGGGCCGGAATTCCGGTCAATGATGACCTGGGGGGCCACAGCAGGGGGCGGGGCTGCTCGCAGGGGCGGGGCCGCTCACGAGCATGCGCGGCAGGGTGGGAGGCGGGCCAGGGGAGCAGCGAGGTGCCCTCCGCAATGTCCCTGGCTGCTGGATCGGCCGCCCGGGAGCTTACCTTTCTTTCTCTTCCTTCGGAGAAGAAAGGTAAGCTCCGGCGCGCCGATCCAGCATCCAGGGACATCATGAAGGCGCCTTGCTGCTCCCGCCCACCTCCCGCCCAGCCGCACATGGCCGGCATCCTGCGCGGCCCGCCCCTTTTCGGAGGGGTTGGGTGACGTCAGGCCTTGCGCCGGCGGCAAGCAGGAAGAGGTGGAGGCAGAGGCCGTGGCTTCCCTTCACCTCTTCCTCCTCGGCGCCGGTGCCACACCTGACGTCACCCAGCCCCGCCGAAAAGGGGCAGGCCGCGCAGGACGCCGGGCCTTCTGCCTTGCCGCTCCCGCCCTGCTGTGCATGCCTGCGAGCGGCCCCGCCCCCCGCGAGCGGCCTTGCCGCCCGAATTTTTTTCAAAAAAATGATTTCTTCCAGGAGGGTAGGGGGGACCGCGTCCAAGGGGCTGGTGGGACGTGTGCGGCCCACGGGCCGCCTGTTGGACAGGTCCGGTTTAGATCATTTCATTTCCCTTTATCTTTCACTGAAGGGGAGTCTAGGGAGTATTGGGGAGATTTGAGCTTTAGAATCCATGAAAACGTCCCTTGAGAGGAGACGGGGGAAAGGGGGGCTTCAGGGGTTCAATTCATGTAGGCAGAAGTTTTCAGATAAAGTCCAGGAAGGGAAAATTCATAAGTCCATAAGTATGAAAGTTCATAGGTTTTTCTTCTTTTATTGGGCAGCAAAACAGTGGGAGAAAATCCTTGGTTCCAGCATATGGAAGGTCTTTGGTACTTAGTGAACTATAGATCCATGGGATGCTCATGGAGCGAAACCGAGTTCAGAAAAGTGGGGGAAGAGTCTTTGATGCACTGGATTTGGGAAAAGTTCATCAAAATGAGTCCTTGGAGGTAGAAGCGAACTATAGATCCCGAGCTGCCCTGGGACAGGCAAGGCCATCTTGCCTTTGTGGGGTTCCAGAGGACTCAGAGCAGATTACAGGTACACATACTAGCAGACAATTCCTGCTGTTTTTTACATGCACAACATATAGACGAACAGAGGCAAACTCTGGCCACCAGGGGGAGCTGATGCACTCCTCATCTCTCAGTGTTCCCAGCGTCCCTTGTTGTTCCTTCCGCCTTCCTTAGCGTTCCTGGAGTTCTTTAATGGCCTCATAATTCAGTCAAAATTTGCCTCCCCACTTAATGTGGTACCCTTATCTCCTACTTGGCAGATGCAACTGTCTTTCGGGCTGCAAAGGTCGACAGCAGGCTACACTTAAAGGTCGTGCACCCACCTCGACCCTGGCAGGCCTCAAACTCATGACCTACTGGTCAGAGAGATCTTACGCAGCTGACACTTAGCCAGCTGAGCCACATTCTCGGTGCATCTGGAACATGGCCAGACAGCCTGACAAACACATAGCAATCCAGTGATTCCGACTATGAAAGCCTTTGACAACACACACACAAAAGGTCGGCGGAAATTTGCCCACCTATGAATGGCCATAAGGTGCCTTGCAGGCCCGGATTACGCGGTTGTGGCACCCTAGGCCACACTCTTTTATTTGTTTATTAGCATTTTTTCAGTACATAACATAAAAGTTGGGTAAAGCATCGGGATAAGGAAGGTCTGGGGTGGATAAGTGGGGAAGGACGGAGAAAGCTGGGGATAGGGATGGGATGGCTGGGGGAGGGAATGGCCGTGGGGAAAGAGGGGGGAAAAAAAGAAAGGGGGCTAGAAGTAGAAGAATTGAAAGTCTATAATGATCGACTCCCAGTCCAGTTGCAGGATCAACATTTTCCTTGAAAACAAACATTTCCAGACAAATACATTTTCGCCTCCTCTTTTCATGCACAAACCAAAATTTCAAACTCCTTTTCTCTCTTTAGTTGGTTTCCTCTTCCGCGCTCATTAATTTTAAGTATGTCGTCACCTGATTCCAATTAATCCATTTTTCCGGTTTCTGATCTAACACTCTATTTTTGAGTGTGTCCAAGTCGATTATCTCCCTTAATCTTCCTATCCAATCCTCAACCTTCAGTGTAGCTTTGGTTTTCCAGTTCCTTGCTATTTCTATTCGCGCTGCAGCAGCCAAACAGAAAAGAATCTTATCATCATTACTCGAAATTTCAAAGTCCGTTAAATTTAACAAATAATATTCCGGTTTTAAATCCATCTTTAAATTAAGAATTTTTATCACGTGGGAGTGGATTAATCTCCAAAAAGGTTTAACCTTCTTACAGGACCACCAACAATGTAGGAACGTTCCTCTAGTAACCTCACACTTCCAGCAATTATCGTTTTTATTCTTGTACCACTTTGCTAGACGAACTGGTGTATGGTACCAGTGGTAGAACACCTTATACCAATTGTCGCTGATATTGGTAAACCCTGAATATTTTAACTTAACTTTCCAAATTTTTTCCCAGTCTCTATACAGTATGGAGTGACCCAATTCCTGGGCCCACCTCACCATGGTCTCTTTTATAATTTCCTCCTCTGTGTCCCACTCGAGTAACTTATTATATAATATTGCTATCACCTTCTTATCTATTTTCATTACTCTGTCCCATATTCCCTCAGTGGTCTCAAAATCTTTTAATGAGTCTAATTTGAATTGCTCCTTCACTTGTGCATGTTGGAACCAGGTGAGTTCCAGCCCCAACTCCTGTAGAGACTCTTTTGTTCTTAATTGCCATCCCTTCGGTGTTTTCTCTATAAGCTGTTTATAGGTGTACCACTTCTTCGCTGGGATCTCCCTAAAATGTTTTGCCTCTAGCGGTGAGATCCACATTGGCGTCTTCTCATAGAAACGTGGACTGTATTTTCTCCATACTTTGAGGAGGGCTGCTCTGAGATAGTGGTCCGTGAAACTCTTCTCTAAGGTTGCTTTATCATTCTAAAGATAAGCATGCCATCCTCGCCGCACTCTAGGCCACACTCTTGAAGCGCCGCCCCTGCTCCGGGGACGGGACCACTTGCGGGGGTGGGGCCGCTTCCTGGGGGCGGGGGCACCCCCGCTGCTCGCGCCAGCCCCACCCCTCTTCCTTCACTGACTGAAGGAAGAAGGGTGATGCGGGCGCGAGCAGCGCGGAGGGGGCGGCGCCAGGACTTCCCTCCGCCCTCTCCTCTCTCTCGCATCAGGAGGGGGAGGGAAGTCCTAGGCCTCCTCCCCAATGCTCGTGCCAGCCCCGCCCCTCTTCCTTCACTGACTGAAGGAAGAGGGGTGATGCGGGCGCGAGCAGCGGGAGGGGCGCGCCGGACTTCCTCTGCCCTCTCCCTCTCTCACCTCAGGAGGGGGAGAGAAGTCCTAGGCCCCCTCCCGCTGCTCGTGCCGGCACCGCCCCTCTTCCTTCACTGACTGAAGGAAGAGGGGTGGTGCCAGCGCGAGCAGCGAGGAAAGCGGTGCCGGGACTTCCCTCCGCCCTCTCCTCTCTCACACATCAGGAGGGGGAGGGAAGTCCTAGGCCTCCTCCCCAATGCTCACGCCGGCACCGCCCCTCTTCCTTCACTGACTGAAGGAAGAGGGGGCGGTGCCGGGACTTCCCTCCGCCCTCTCCTCTCTCACACATCAGGAGGGGGGAGATAAGTCCTAGCCCCCCTCCCCACTGCTCGTGCCGGCACCGCCTCTCTTCCTTCACTGACTGAAGGAAGAGGGGTGGTGCCAGCGCGAGCAGCGGGGAGGGGGCGGCGCCGGGACTTCCCTCCGCCCTCTCCTCTCTCTCACATCAGGAGGGGGGGAGAAGTCCTAGGCCCCTCCCGCTGCTCGTGCCGGCACCGCCCCTCTTCCTTCACTGACTGAAGGAAGAGGGGTGGTGCCAGCGCGAGCAGCGGGGAGGGAGCGGCGCCGGGACTTCCCTCCGCCCTCTCCTCTCTCTCACATCAGGAGGGGGAGAGAAGTCCTAGGCCCCCTCCCCGCTGCTCGTGCCGGCACCGCCTCTCTTCCTTCACTGACTGAAGGAAGAGGGGCGGTGCCGGCGCGAGCAGCAGGGAGGGGGCGGCGCCAGGATTTCCCTCTGCCCTCTCCTGCCTCTCGTGTCAGGAGGGGGCGGAAGGAAGTCCTAGACCCCCTCCCCGCTGCTCGCGCCAGCACCGCCTCTCTTCCTTCACTGACTGAAGGAAGAGGGGCGGGGCCGGCGCAAGCAGCAGGGAGGGGGCGCTTCCGTCGCCGCGCGCATGCGCACTTTTCCCCCCGAATTTTTAAAAATATTTTTAACACTTTTTGGGGGCGTCCGGATCTGCTGCCCCCCCCCCCAAACGTGCCGCCCTAGGCCCTGGCCTAGGGTGGCCTTATGGGTAATCCGGGCCTGGTGCCTTGCAAGTGAAACCAGGTACAAGGCAGCTGCTTTTACAGGAAAACAAAGCATACTGAGCACTCCAACTCAAGCATAACATGCAGCTTGGCCTAAAACGAACAGCTATTGAGTAGCTGGCAAGATGATTTTGCTACATATCCATTTATTTAAAAACAGACCCGCCGAGCTGGGAAAGATCTATAAAGTGCGGAGAGTCCTTTTTATGTTCTCTTTTATCCCTTGCCAATGAAGGGGGTGAGGCAGAGAAATAGGGTGTAAATTATGCCAGTTCATATATTAATACATATATACATGTATAAAGATGACCAAGGCTGTTTGAAATGGCAGGAGGGACAAATAAGAGGGATCCCTCGAGGCTACGACCAGTTAATATTCCCTTTTCTCCTTCTCCCCGTTTGAGAAATATTGACGCTCTTTGCCTTGAGAGATGGTGATAAATACGGGGCGGCTTTATGATTAGGAAGGCGCTTGCAACATCATGGAGCTCCGGTGCCTTAATACAGAATTCATGAGCAGTTTGCTGCCGCTTGCATTAAACCACTTAGCGCAGGTCACTTCGCCGAAGCTCATATATTTGCATTCTAACCAGAAGGCGGTCGGGGAGACGCCGCCTTTTAGAGAGCACTCCCAAGATTGGAAATAGCTTTCGAGCGCAAGTCACGCACGTATTTTTTTGATGCGGTGAAAGTTGCCACCGAGAGGTTTTTGCCGACCTTCCTTCCTCTTTTCCCATGAGAAGTCTTTCTTTTTCACAAAGGAAACCTTCAGGGAATGAACTTCTCTGGAGAAGAACTGCTACCAATGGGAGGAAAAGCAAAGCCAAGAAATGGCAGATTTAGCATGGTCTGAGGAGGTTTCACAGAATTTAAAGAGTTGGGAAATGCCACAAAAGGTCACCTGGGCCCAGGGGCGGGCACAGATATAGCCCAACTAGGCCGCTGCCTAGGGCGCCATCTTGTAAGTGGGGCGAATTCCCACCTGCCGGGCGCTGCCGCTCCCGCGTGCCGCCGCTCCCGCGGGTCATTGCAGAGCGAAGAGGGGCCTTCAAAGGCCCCTCCTCGTGCTTCCTGGTGCCCGCTGCCAGCCACTCCACGGGCGTTGCAGAAAGCAAGGGAGAGCGCTCCCCGCCCTCTGCAACGCCCGTGGGAGGAGCTGTCAGGGGAACCAGGAAGCATGAGAAGGGGCCTTCAAATGCCCCTCTTCGGCGCTTCCTGGTGCCCGCTGCCAGCCCCACCCACAGGGCGTTGCACAGGGAAAGAGAGAGTGCAGGGGGAACCAGGAAGTGCGAGGAGGGGCCTTCGTGCTTCCTGGTGCCCGCTGCTGGCCACTCCCACGGGGCATTGCAGAAGGCAAGGGAGAGCGCTCCCCCACCCTCTGCAACGCCCCGTGGGAGGAGCTGTAAGGGGGAACCAGGAAGCATGAGGAGGGGCCTTTGAATGCCCCTACTTGCGCTTCCTGGTGCCCGCTGCCAGCCCCACCCACAGGGCATTGCACAGGGCAAGAGAGAGTGCAGGGCGAACCAGGAAGCTCGAGGGGGGGCCTTCGTGCTTCCTGGTGCCCGCTGCCAGCCACTCCCACGGGGCGTTGCAGAAGGCAAGGGAGAGCGCTCCCCCGCCCTCTGCAACGCCCCGTGGGAGGAGCTGTCAGGGGGAACCAGGAAGCATGAGAAGGGGCCTTCAAATGCCCCTCTTCGCGCTTCCTGGTGCCCGCTGCCAGCCCCACCCACAGGGCGTTGCACAGGGAAAGAGAGAGTGCAGGGGGAACCAGGAAGCGCGAGGAGGGGCCTTCGTGCTTCCTGGTGCCCGCTGCTGGCCACTCCCACGGGGCGTTGCAGAAGGCAAGAGAGAGCGCTCCCCCGCCCTCTGCAATGTCCCATGGGAGGAGCTGTAAGGGGAACCAGGAAGCATGAGGAGGGGCCTTTGAATGCCCCTACTCGCGCTTCCTGGTGCCCGCTACCAGCCCCACCCACAGGGCGTTGCACAGAGAAAGAGAGAGTGCAGGGAACCAGGAAGCGCGAGGGAGGGCCTTCGTGCTTCCTGGTGCCCGCTGCTGGCCACTCCACGGGCGTTGCAGAAGGCAAGGGAGCGCTCCCCGCCCTCTGCAACGCCCGTGAGGAGCTGTAAGGGGGAACCAGGAAGCATGAGGAGGGGCCTTTGAATGCCCTTACTCGCGCTTCCTGGTGTCCGCTGCCAGCCCCACCCACAGGGCATTGCACAGGGCAAGAGAGTGAGCAGGGGGAACCAGGAAGCGCGAGGGGGGGCCTTTGTGCTTCCTGGTGCCCGCTGCCGGCCACTCCCACGGGGTGTTGCAGAAGGCAAGGGAGAGCGCTCCCCGCCCTCTGCAACGTCCCGTGGGAGGAGCTGTCAGGGGGAACCAGGAAGCTTGAGGAGGGGCCTTCAAATGCCCCTCTTCACGCTTCCTGGTGCCCACTGCCAGCCCCACCCACAGGGCATTGCACAGGGCAAGAGAGAGTGCAGGGGGAACCAGGAAGCGCGAGGGGGAGCCTTCGTTCTTCCTGGTGCCCACTGCCGGCCACTCCCACGAGGCGTTGCAGAAGGCAAGGGAGAGCGCTCCCCGCCCTCTGCAACGTCCCGTGGGAGGAGCTGTCAGGGGGAACCAGGAAACATGAGGAGGGGCCTCGAACGCCCCTCCTCACGCGTCCTGGTGCCTGCTGCCAGCCCCTCCCACAGGGCGTTGCACAGGGCAAGGGAGAGTGCAGGGGGAACCAGGAGCGCGAGGAGGGGCCTTCGCGCTCCTGGTGCCCGCTGCCGGCCACTCCCACGGGGCATTGCAGAAGGCAAGGGAGAGCGCTCCCCTGCCCTTTGCAACACCCCATGGGAGGGGCTGGCAGGGGGAACCAGGACGCGCGAGGAGGGGCCTTCGAAGGGACCTCTAAATAATTCGGAAGTCTATCAGATACGAGGCTCCCAGCACCCCTACATCCAAATCGACTTTTGAAGCAGTTTTTTCCGTGATAAAACAGGCCTACTATTCCCTTTTCCACATACTCACCAGACAATTGGATACATTTCTGCCAACAATGAACAGGATTTCTGAAGCCGTCACGGAAGAAGTCGACACTCTTTTTCCACAAACAGCGTCTCACAGTTATCTCAACGTCTTCATCAGAAGCATAATGACGTTCCCGCAGATCTTCTTTCATTATCGGGAACAGATGGAAGTCAGATGCTGGTAAATCTGGACTGAATGGAAGATGCCGTACGGTGATGAGATCTTGTCTCTGAAGTTCTGCTGTGTACCCATCGTGCACAGATCTTCCGATAGTCAAGCAAAGCAATCATGTGATCCACACGTTCTTGTGAAATGCTGATTATGCTTGAAATTTCTCTCTGGGTGATATGACGATCGCCCTGAATCAATCTGTCAACCTTTTGCTTGTGAAACTCGGTGGTTGCTGTCACAGGACGTCCAACTCTTTGTTTGTCACGCAAATCAGATGTTCCGACCTCAACATCTTTTAACTTACTCACCCAACGATGCACAGTCCTCACATCAACACAATCACCATCAACAACTTGCATTCTCTGATGAATCTCCTTTGGGATAACACCTTCTGCTGTCAAGAATTCAATGACTGCACATTGCTTAAGTCGCATTGACTGACTGCGCAGGGTTCCGTATTTCACACTTCAACAACACAACTGTTCAATGCTAAGGCTTCCCGCCAAAATGAAACTGTAGAGGAGAGTCTACTGAACAAGCCAGTACCTGCCACATACCAGTACTGCCATCGGTTGAGGAGTTACGAAGGTGGAGGCATTACTTTTCATTCAACACTCGTATAAGTCTCTATAGGTATGCTTTGGATTTAGTTCCACTGCTGAACAGCTTTCTCTCTCACACAGTCAGGAAGTTCTTCCTCATGTTTAAATGGAACCTCTTTTCCTGTAAATTGAAGCCATTGTTCCATGTCCAGGACTCCAGGGCAGAAAAACACAAGCATGCTCCCTCCTCACTATGACGTCCCCTCACATCTTGATCCATGGCTCTCATCATGTCTCCTCTCAGCCTTCTCTTCTGCAGGCTAAACATGCCCAGCTCTTGAAGCCACTTCTCATAGGACTTGTTCTCCAGACCCTTGATCCTTTGAGTCGCCACTTGCCAGAACTACAATCCTCATAGTATCCCAAGTGGATATAATCACTCTCTCCGCAGAGTACATTTCTACCTTCGAAGTCCCAGAATTATAGAATCAAAATGGTTAGAAGGGGTCTCGTGGACCATCAAGTTCAACCCCGAACTTGGTGTAGGAGCTCCGGATACACCATCCCCTATAGGTCAATATCCAGACTCTTTGTGAAGATATCCAAACGGGGGAAAGACCCCAGAATCTTTCCATATATCAGGTTGTATTACTGAACCACTTGTGTGTATGTGTCTCAAGTCACCTATTGCCTTGTGGTGACCCTATGAGTTCTCTAGAGTTTTCTGAGGTCAGGAACCCTCAGAGTTGGTTTTGTCGATTTCTTCTTCTGTAATTCAACCAACAGCCTGGAATTCATTGGTGGTCTCCCATCTGAGTACTAACCAGAACAGGCTCTGCTAAGTTACAAGGTCTGACTCTTACCATCAAGGAAAGACCGGCCATCCTTAAGTGGGAAGAACCCGACTGCGGCCGTGGCTATGTCACATGGAGGCCGGTCTAGGCCTGACCCAGTGCCGCACCTCACGGGGCCGTGCTCTGTGGGGCCAGGCCAACCTGCGATGGATTATTTAATTACTGGATATCAGTGACTACTTCTCTGCTTAAAAAATTTGGCAACCTTTTAAGAAGATTGAGTATGCTCCAACCCCAGGAATTGAAGTCTGATCCTAGAGTCTCCACTCCAAATCCCCCCCAGCAGGAGTCCCGAGACCTGTACTGGGACCAATCCTGGGATTTTCCAACTAAGTGGCCCACTGAAGAGAGGCCAGGAGATCCAGACTCGGGTGAACTACTTACAATTTCCATGGGCGGGGTCGCCAGGAAGACGGCAGAGGAGGAGGATGCGGGGTGAGGCCCGGTCCTGGAGGCTAGGGTGGAAAGACTAGGCATGGTTTCGAACCCAAAAATGGCGATTCTAAAATCAACAGGGGGGGGGGGGGATATTTTTTTTGATTAGTAAAAGAAAGACTTACCAAAAAAATTCCAAAAATTTCTAAAATGTAACTTAATTACTAACGAAATTTGTTAGTAGTTCGTATGCCAGCGCATGCGCATTCCAGATGGTTTTGGCCTACAACTCCCAGAAATCCTAACAGCTGGTAAATTGGCTGGGATTTCTGGGAGTTGTAAACAAACTTGAATAAATCACACTGAATTCTAGATGGGACTCTCCAAATAGGAAGGAGGGAGCAAAGGAGGGAGGGAGGGAGGGGGTATTCTATTCTTGGAAGCAGCAAAAAAGGAGGAGGGCCCCCCCCCCTCGCTCCTCGCTGCCTCTCTCTCACCCCGATCCTGAGGGAGCGAGGGCCCAAGTTTGCCCAGGCTGAGAGGAAAAGGAAGAGGCCTGGGGCTGTGAGGAATGGTGGGAGTTGAAGTCCAAAACACCTGGAGGGCTGAAGTTGGCCCCTCATGAAGCCTCTTCAAGGCTTTAGATCCTGGCAGGCAGAAGGGGCCGGGGAGGGCCCGTCCACTCCTCCTGCCCTGCCAGGATCTAAAGCATCAAAGAGTATTGGGGTGAGAAACCAACTTAATGTATAATAGAATGAATGCTACTGTAAGTGCCTAATATTATAAGTAATCCAACTGGCCATATACCTACATTCCATGCACATGCAATAATACAGCAGTAATAACAATGGGTATAAGAAGAGGTAAAATTCAAACCGAAGTATTCTGACTGTGGTCCCTCCTCAAACTGAGCCCGGGAAAAGGCAAAACCCCGGGCACAGCGTTTGCTGCCTGGGTGCACACACATACGTATTCTTTGGGGGGGATTTGCTGCAGAATCTTCTCTATGAGCCCGGATTCTGCAGCAAATCCCCCAAAGAATACGTATGTGTGTGCACCCAGGCAGCAAACGCTGTGCCCGGGTTTTGGCTTTTCCCGGGCTCATAAAGAAGAGCCTTTGCAGTTTGCACCGCTTGAGGAGGGACCACAGTCAGAATACTTCGGTTTGAATTTTACCTCTTCTTATACCCATTGTTATTACTGCTGTATTATTGCATGTGCATGGAATGTAGGTATGACCAGTTGGATTACTTATAATATTAGGCACTTACAGTAGCATTCATTCTATTATACATTAGGTTGGTTTCTCACCCCAATACTCTTTGATGCTTTAGATCCTGGCAGGCAGGAGGCAGGAAGCCTGGAAAAATGTAAACAGCGAGGTTTACTCAGAAGGAAATCCACACCGGAGGGCACGTCCTCCAAAGTGCCCTCCTTTGCAGATTTACTTCTGAGTAAGCCTCTCTGTTTACATTTTTCCAGGCTTCCGCCGAAAGAAGGAGCGAGTTTAGGGCTTGCCTTGCCATAATACTTATTGGCAAGGGAGGCGGGAGGGTGGTGAGAGAGAAGGAGGGTGCCCCCTTACGACCTAATAGCGACACTTAAGAAAATCCTGGCTGAAGTTCTATAAAGAAAGTCCACTTCCTGGTTGGCGTTCCAGGTGTGGAAATACTCAAAAGTAGCATTTCTTACGAATCATTTCATTTTCATAACTTTTTTCTCATGCCTAGGAAAGACCCTCGGCCTCAGTGGTGGATCCTTCCCTGACCATCCCTGACTCTGACTGGGGTACCAAAACAGGAACTTTTTGTCCATGCCTGACCGAACATGCTGCCGACCAACCCGGCTGCCTTGTGCCGCCGGGTCAGCGGTCGAGAGACCAGACATGCCTGGATGTTACTTGCACTCTGGCTTGGGCACCAGGGCCCCGTCTCCGATGTCGTGTCAGCCTGGTGTTGAATCGGGAACATGAGGGACAGCTCAAGATGGTGGACAACCTTGACAACGCCGAGAGGTGGAGTTCTTCCTTCTCCCCACCCCCCGTCCCAGGCCAGAAGAGGCAACTGCGCAAGCGCCGGAGGAGGTGCCAGAAGAGATAGCCAATTGAACTTCCGACTTCTGGTCCATCAGCCGAGCGTCTGGAGGCAACAATCCCCCAGGAAGCATGCGTTCCTAGGACGATGGTCTTCTCTCCTGCTCACCGAGTTCACCGAGCCATCCCTTCTAACTCTGGGGTGACCATTGGAGACCGGGACAGCTTCTGATCAAGTCCGGACTTCACTATGAGGAAGAGTAATAACAAGAAATATAGATCCAGGACTTTTTGGGGACTGGGGTTTGGGAGCTAGGCTTCCCCTAGTCTACGACCGAACCCTCCTTGAACCCTCCATCCATGGTCCAGCTTGGAGTAACTAGGAATGACACAATTTGTTTGTTGTAGTTAATAGTATATGTCTTGTCTTGTGTTTTTATAACTGTTACATTTGCTTGTTCATGTTTTACTTCTATTTTGTTGTAAACCGCTCTGAGCCCTCGGGGAGTGGTGGTCTAGAAATGTGAATAAATAAATAAATAACATTCCTCTTCCACCATTCAGCCATAACTGGTTGTTCTGGCACAGCAGTGCCAACAGGGCTCTGTTTTTCATTTGTTGCACTGCAAGTTTGCTTCCCCTTGCATTTATCTTGTAGGTGACTTTCTTAGTTTGCACTTACGGGCCCAGAGGGCTGCCAATCAATCTAGAGTAGCAGACCCACCCCTATTCCTAGGATTTGGGAGGGAAAGAGGATGTTTTTCCTCAGTCTTAACAGCTACTCTACAGGAGAGGACGTGAGTTAAGGCTGCCTGTTCTTTCCTACTTGGAAAAGGCTTTAAACCTTATAGCTTTGCTGGGGTAACAGATCCAGCTTTGCTGGGGTAACAGATCCTGCTTTGCTGGTGTAACAGATCCTGCTTTGCTGGAGTAAAAGAACAGCTTCACAATCCTTTGTGAAGGGATCACCTGCAGTCCCAACAACCTGGCTAATCGAAGGAAACCTTGCATGGTATGGGACATCTGGCTATCCATAACGTAGCTTGGAGTCGGAAGAAGGGTCCTCACGCCAGCAAGGCAAAGAAAGATTGCCCAAGGGAAGGGTCATGGGTTTTCCCCCAAAAGAGGAGACTAGCTTTGCCCAGTTTGCCGGCCCTGTTGCTGCAGACTGAGAAAGTCACCAGTTTGTTAAGAAGCCTTCCAGTTTGTTAAGCCCAAATAAAGAACTTTGTAAAACTTATTTTAAGCCTCAAACGACCTTTATCATTGGGGAAAACTAAGGGGCCCTTCCAGCTGAGGCACCCCAGCGTCCCGTTGGGCATACAGAAGTCACTTCCAAGAAACAGCCATTCTACAGGTCCAGCGTGCGACAGCACACTGGTCACTGAGGTTCTTCACTAAATCACTATACACAAAGCTAAACCACAGGGCATAAAGGGGCAGATCTATGGGAATAAAGGTGTAGACACGTGTTTGAGGTAAAAATCACAGGTATAATCATATGAACAAATTCAAGTGCTAAATAGCATAACAATCTCACAAAAAGCACAATGCAATTCATTCACAGTGTTCCAGATTCACATAATAACAATAGTAGTGCCCCTACAATGGTATAGGGCCAAGTACAATATTCCAATAGAGTCTCTGTTCCCCTATCAATAGTCAAGAGTATAATAGCTCATAGGCTAACGTCTGAGTCAGAAAGGGAGCCTTGGTGGGTTGACGAGCTGGCACGCTGCTGGATGGGCAGGCGCCAACGGCTGGAGGTAAGCTGGCGACGCCAAGATGGCCCTTTCGCGTAAACTCCGCTTCCTCAGGGCGCTCAAAACTTCTGACCGCTCCTCCCCAGTGTTGTAGTAACACAATAAGGACTCAAAGTCGATACAGGAGATTTCGTGTTTCCGCGTTCTAATACATGTCAATGCTGTGAGTCATCTCCCGGGCTGGAATCAGCCAAACTTTGAGTCCTTATTGTGTTACTACAACACTGGGGAGGAGCGGTTTAGCTTTGTGTATAGTGAGTTGTTACCAGTGATTGCTCTGTTTGTGTATTGAAGTGTTCGTCACTAAATCCCAGAATTTCAGTAAAATGGAGCCCTGAAAACAGAAGTGGTACAAAATTCATTGACGTGTATGGATACACAGCAACCTGAATCGTACTGGAGAACCCCACCCAGAGCAGACCTATGGAATCATTTGGAAAGTCAACACATAGGTACACGTTGTTTCTGCAAGAAGTTGGACTGCCAACAGTTTTTGCGTTCTTGTGAGTCTTAATATTGCCATGGATCGCATCCCCCTGGTTCTGCATAAGCTCCCAAGATGGCCTCCATCTCTGTCATCTGTTGGGTGAGTTCGATTCCTTGCCCCAAGCCGTTAGCTCTTAAATTAATGGATGAGACAACTGCTATTGATCTTCTTAATCTGTGTGAGTAATGAAGGTCCAGCTATCGTACTTGATCGTCAAGTGCTGGGATAATATGGAGAAAACATTCTCAATTCCTCCGCTGCGCGTGTGTTTTCGTTCTCTCAAATTGCAGCTCTGCAGCTCTTTGGCTCCCTGCAATCTTCTTGCTGAAGGGTTTCTGTAGCCGTCTCTTGTTTCCCTTTATCCTGCTTTCCTTAATGAGAAGTCCCCACTATCTTCCCTTCCATTGTATTTAGATATAATAAATAATTGATCTTCAGGATTAAAGGCAGTGGCTGGACAAAAGCTGAAATTTGCTCTCAAATGCATCTGGAATAAATCGAAGCCTGCTAAGAGGACTCAGCGTGACGCCTCTTTCACGGGGGCCACTAAACCATCAATGCGGGTTGGACATTTGTTTGACTACATTGTTTGCGTTTGTTATCATTTCCCCGGGAAAAAACTAATTAAGGGACTAATTGATTGTTTTGTTGTGCTACTAATTAACTCCATATGGTGCACATCTCCGTGGAGCTACAGTAAGAATTATTGGGACTTTGGTGATTTAATGTGTCACTTCTGGGTTAAGGGACGAGTCTGTAAAACTAATCACCCAAAGGGGGACACCGGATGGGAGCCGCCAGGCCCTTTGTCCTGGCCATGATTGGTCTATGCAGGGGCGGCCTCACCTCTCCTGGGGGGTAGGCAAACCTTATTTTTGCGCCCCCCTGGTGGCTCCTGGACGGCCTCGCGCATGCGCTGGCGTCCGCGCGGCCGCGAGTGCGTTCAGCGGTGGTGCCACGCGGGCGACGTCCCGGCCGCCCGCGCATGTGCGCTGACGTCTTGCCCAGCCACGCATGCACGCTGGCGTCTTGCCCGGCCACGCGAGTGCGTCCCAAGCAGTGGCGCGCGCGGCGGCGCCCTGGCTGGCCGTGCATGCGCAGTGGCATCCTGCCTGCCCGCCGCGAGGGTGTCCTGCCTGGCAAGACGCACGCCGGCGGCAGCGGCGCAGCTGGCTGCAGAGGCGCAGCGGCGGGCGGGCTGCCGGCACGACGGCGCCTCCCAGTTCGCGACACCCTCCCAGGTCCATCGCCCACGCAACCGCGTGGGTCGCGCGGAATGGCCGGGGCCGGCCCTGGGTCTATGCCGTTGTCAAAGGGATGCCCCTGAACATCTGAGCCAAAAGACAAAGGTCTCCATTCAGGAGACAGAAAGCAATTTTTGCTCAGAGTTGAGGGGATGAATTATGAATTGTGACATTGGATCTGGATTCTGGGAAACCAAGGATTTGCACCTGGCTGTAGGCTTGTGCAATCCGGGTGAACCATTTTGGTGTCCCGACTTTTCGTTGGGGCTCTGATCCATTTTTGGGAGCTTCCTGAATTTAAGACGTTTAGCACAGCTGTTAAATCATCAGCAGGTAAAAGATCTATCAACCGAAATGTTGCAAGTTCGAACCCCGGGTTGGCGTGAGCAGCCAACCATCAGCCCTGCCCACTGTTTACCTAAGCAGTTCGGAAACAGCTTTAGCTGTAATTAGAGAAATTAGGTACCGCTTGTTGTGACACAGCTTACAGCCTGTGTCCACTTTGTGAGGATCTTTTTCTTCAATCAAACTGTGGAGAACTGTGGCAGGGCAGAATATACTACCAATGCCACCACAATATGTAAGGATTTCAATTTATGGGAGGATTACTCTTAATTTTCACTTGCTGCCACCATTAATTTACTATGTTTGGCTACTAGGCATGAGAAAAAAGTTATGAAAATGAAAAGAAATCAGAAGGGATTCGTATGTATGGGACTTTCAAGTTTATACGCATCACAGGGCCAATCCCGGAAGTGGATTTTCTTTTCCGCACCCCCTGGGCCCAAATTTTCGTTAGATTAGTAACTATTTCGGATGCCCACCCAACAGGAAAATTTCCCCCTCCAAAATAGCTTTGCAGACATAACTCACAGTCAAATCGGGGCCTTTCCATGCTTGGAGCCTAATTAGAGTGAAAGGCCTTCTCCAGGAAGTGAAAAAAGAGCCGGAAACGATAGAGAGATCCAGATCGGGACTCCTAGAGGGGCTGGAGGACTGACGAAAAAAGCGATTTAAACACCCAGGAAGGGGGTTTAGATAGAAGGACAGAGTAGAAGGACATAAGAACTGCTGAGAGAAGGGCAGCAGGAGTGAAAAGAGCACGGAGAGGAGAAGGAAGAGTTCAGAATCAAGAAAAGTTCAAACGGAGGTCCTAGACTGCTATGGTAAAACTGAATGGGAAAAAGCTGGAGTGAGGAGAACTCTACAGATTAGCAAGGCCTGCACCAGAGGTGGGCATTGGCAACTATTTTATATAGTAATAATAATATATTAATGCATTATATGTCCCTGCAAAGAAACCCTGTCCTTTTATGATATTAATAATAATATATTAATACATTATATGTCCCTGCAAAGAAACCCTGTCCTTTAATAATATTAATAATAATATTAATAATATATTAATGCATTATATCTCCCTGCAATGAAACCAAGGGAAATGTTGCCCCTTGATTTGCCTGTGCTTAAAACAGTGTCAGTCCTGTTTCCCTGCTTTGCCTACTTTAGAACTACTAACGAATTTCGTTAGTAATTACGTTGCATTTTAGAAATTTTTGGAATTTTTTTGTAAGTCTTTCTATTACTAATCAAACCCCCCATTAGATTTTCGATTCCCTATTTTTGGGTTCTAAACTATGCCTGTTGGCTACCTACTACGAAAGAGGTGTTTTCAAGGCGTGTGGGAGAAAGAATCACCAGAAAAGATGTTTGTAACAACGAACGATCAAGTTTATTTAAACATGGTTTCGAGCATGGAGGTTTCAAGAGTTCAAGAGCTTGGTTGGTTACAGTCTACTCTGAGGTTCTTTCTTAAGGTTACAAGTTGCTATCTATGGAGATACAGTCTAAGACAAAGCCACTGCACTCTTAAAACTAAATCAGCAGTTTACACACACTATGCTGGTCATTAACAGCCACTGCTTCCATAGCAGGCTACACACCTACACTACCGTTTCCCAGAGTAGAGTCAGGCTTAGATTAAAACCCAGAGTCTTTTAAACCACGCTGCAAGCTGGCTAAACAGACTCCCTAATTCTCTCACACACCCTTCTGCGTTGGCAGTTAGCCACCAACTGAAAATATTTGAACTCGAGGATTCGAAAGCCATCTGCAGGCTCCGCCTCCAGTTTCTATGGTTACGGAGGTTCTTGGAAGCTCTGCTAGATAATTTTACTGTTAACCCCTTAGGGTTAGCAAAGTTTGACCCTTACAAAATACTTACATATACATAAATATCAACTACATTTACAACCTGTAACAAATAAATATGACTACACTGCTGGAAAAAAAGCAGGGGAAAGTGTTTTACAATGCCATAAAGAACTTCTTTGCCTCCGTTTTCACACAGGAGGACAGACAACATATGCCTGCAGCTGAGTCAGTTTTTTCAGGGAGGGAATTAAAAGAATTAAAACAGATAGAGATAAACAAGGAGGATGTTCTCATATGCCTTACTAAACTAAATGTCAACAAATCACCAGGTCCAGACGGCATCCACCCCAGAGTTCTTAAGGAACTCAAGTGTGAAATTGCTGAACTTCTAGCTAAGATATATAACCTTTCTCTAAGATCAGGCACTGTACCCGAGGACTGGAGGGAGGCAAATGTAACACCGATCTTCAAGAAAGGATCCAGAGGTGATCCAGGAAATTATAGACCAGTCAGTTTAACCTCAGTTCCAGGCAAAGTGATGGAAACCATTATTAAAGAAAATATTACTAGGCACATAGAAGAACAGGCATTGCTGAAAGAAAATCAACATGGTTTCTGCAAAGGCAAATCATGTCTTACTAACTTGTTAGAATTCTTTGAGGGTGTAAATAAACACATAGATAAAGGGGACCCAATTGATATTGTTTACCTTGACTTTCAAAAGGCTTTTGACAAAGTCCTCACCAAAGGCTCCTAAATAAGCTCTTCAGCCATGGAATCAGGGGACAGGTCTTGTCCTGGATTGGAACCTGGCTAAACTGTAGGAAACAAAGGGTGGTAATAAATGGACACTTCTCTGGGTGGAAAGAGGTGAGAAGTGGCGTACCCCAAGGTTCAGTTTTGGGTCCGTTACTTTTTAATTTATTCATTAATGACCTGGATGTAGGAGTGAATTCTGAGGTAGCAAAGTTTGCAGACGACACTAAATTGTTCAGGGTAGTTAAAAATGAAACTGATTGTAAAGAGCTCCAGAAAGATCTCTCGAAATTGAGTGAATGGGCAACAAAGTGGCAAATGCATTTTAACCTAAACAAGTGTAAAGTCATGCACATCGGGGCAAAGAACCCCAACTACACCTACCAATTGATGGGGTCAAAGCTTTCCGAGACAAACCAGGAAAGGGATCTTGGGGTTTTGGTGGACAGCTCAATGAAGATGTCAACCCAGTGCGCAGCAGCAGTGAAAAAGCAAATTCTATGCTAGGCATGATCAGAAAGGGAATCGAAAAATAGGTCAGCAAATGTTGTATTGCCTCTCTACAAATTGATGGTAAGGCCACATTTGGAGTACTGTGTACAATTCTGGTCTCCGCACCTTAAGAAGGATATAACGGAACTGGAAAAGGTACAAAGAAGGGCAACAAGAATGATCCAAGGGATGGAGCGGCTCCCTTATGAAACCAGGTTGCAACGCCTTGGTCTTTTCAGCCTTGAAAGACGGCGTCTAAGAGGTGACTTCATCGAAGTGTATAAAATCATGCATGGGATAGAAAAGGTGAATAAAGAAAAATTATTTTCTTTGTCACAAAACACTAGGACTAGAGGGCACTCCCTGGAGCTCCAAGGTAGGAAAATTAGGACTAATAAAGGGAAATATTTATTCACCCAGAGGGTCATTGGGTTATGGAACTCACTTCCAGAAGAGGTTGTGACAGCTGTCAGCCTGAACAACTTCAAGGCAGGATTAGACAGATTCATGGATACCAAGTGTATCGGTAGTTACTGAAAAGGACATTCAAGTGCCACCTCGGAGTTGGTTGAGGTAGGCAGGATTTCCCTGGGTACTGGTTGTGGGGGGTCAGGAGCAGGTCAGGGTTTTGCCCTCCCTTCTGCTCGAGATCCCCGTGTACAACTGGTGGGCCACTGTGTGATACAGAATGCTGGACTAGATGGGCTGAGGTCCGATTCAGCATGGCTCTTCTTATGTTCTTATGTTCTAGAAAAAGATCAGAAAATGCTGGAATGAGGAAGTCCTGGCAACTCTTCGTCATAGAGGATGGAGCAACAGCACCCCCTGTGGCACGACACAAAAACCTCCTTCTGTTCTGTCTGTGTACATCTATAAAAACAGCATTGAATGTTTGCCGTGTATGTATACTTGTGATCCGCCCTAAGTCCCCTATGAGGTGAGAAGGGCGGAATATAAATAAAGTGTTATTTATTATATCTGTTATCGAAATATTTGTTTTCTATCAGCCCATTATGGGGGGGGGGGACTTCCCAGACTCCCATCCTGTCATTAATAATAATTAATAATAAACTTAATTTATAATTAAAAATAAACTTTATTTATAGTCCACCATCATCTCCCAAAAGGGACTCAGGGCAGCTTACAAGGCACTACAAGTGCAGTATATAACATAAGCAGTAAATGAGTATAAAAACAATCTATATAAACAAAAATGTAATGTTCATTTGTGGGATTAACATAACTCAAAAACCACTGGATGAATCATACCAAATGTGGACACAAGGCACTTATCAGGCCAACGAGTGACCATCATTCATTAAAACACAGAAAACACCATGGAAGAGACTTCAAAAGCCAAGACATCAAAATACAACGCATGTGCAAAACCATATATTTACACACACATATACACATATATACACACACAAAACACATATACGTACACAGACTAGACTAGTGTTTCCCTACCTTTTTTGAGCCGCGGCACACTTTTTACATTGACAAAATCCTGGGGCACACCACCCACCAAAATGACACAAAATGACACTCTAACACAGTAATACATATAGTTAATATGTTTTTTAATGTATTTATACACTCAGTGTAAAACCTGGGCCTGTTTCGATGAACACAACATAGATATCCTGGCAGGAATGGCAGAAAGACACCAACTTCCCACACAGAACTCCCATAACCAAGAGAAAATGCTATAAGACTTTGGTGGGCATTGACCTTGAGTTTTGGAGTTGTAGTTCACCTATATCCAGAGAGCACTGTGGACTCAAACAATGTTGAATCTTTGGCATGAATACTCAATATGCCCAAATGTGAACACAGATGGAGTTTGGGGAAAATAGACCTTGACATTTGGGAGTCACAGTTTCTGGGATTTATAGTTAACACACAATCAAAGAGCAACCTGAACTCTTGCAGCAATGGAATTGAACCAAACTT
>JARBWK010000705.1:0-25809 GCA_030556195.1 Anolis apletophallus
AGATCAAATACTATACTGTTTGAGGTATAAGATGTGAAACATACCTCAAAGGAGGATTACAGTATACTGTACAGTCCACAAGATGGTGCTGAGTCAAAACTACTGAGATAAAACACTTGTGTTCTGTGTCTCAGTATTGAAGATTAAGATTATGGTGTTTCCTAAAATACATACCCATGTGCACATACTTCTCCTGTGAGCAAGTGTGAACACTGAAGCTTCATTGACAGTAGTCATACAGTTGTGAGAGAGTCCCATGTGGTCTAGTGGTTTGAATGTTCGACTTAGGATGCCAGAAGACTCAGCCATGGTAACCCATCTTGCCTCCTGAGATTCCATCAGCTCAGGGCCCTCTTGCTGTGTTTAAAATAATTGTAATGTTAATTGGTGTTTTTGTTTGATTTTTTCCAGTTTGTTGTAAGCCGCTCCGGCAATATTGTTATATGTACACTGTAAGCCACTCTGGCAGTATTGTTATTTTGCTGTAAGCCACTCTGAGTCCCCTTCGGGTTGAGAAGGGTGGCATATAAAAATAGAAATAAATAAATAAATAAACCCACTGGGCAGCCTTGGCAAATCACACTTTCTCAACATCAGAAGAAGGCAATGTCAAACCTCTTCTGAACAAGTCTTGGTAAGAGGAGCTTGTGATAGGTTTGCAGTAGATTCACCATAAATCAGAAGCATTTTAAAGACACACAGCAATGAACATACTTCTTCTCCCTGCAATATTAGATATTTATTTAAGGCATTTGGGTTTATGTCTAAGAGCTGTTATGATTGTGATTGCTAAATTTCATTTAGGCTATTTCCTTTAGAAATTGCTTGCAAATGGCATTTGCTTTTTTCACTGCATATCAAGGCCATCACATATTATATGTACCATTCAGAGCAAAACAGCATAGTGTAGAAATATCAGAGCATGGAAGATGTTTTTCAGATGATTGAATGTAAGGACATGCTGAAGCCATCCATAACTGAGCAGCAGTAGAATGATGCACTGGGACCCATGCCAATACATTTATTCTTCTTAAAAGTCAATGCCCATGCTCTGAAAATTCTGCAAGATAGCACTCTACAAAGATAGAGGCATATTTGACCTAGTTCTCATGAACAAGCAAATAAGGTAAACCTATGCCTCAGCATTAATAGTTCAGACCCATAGATACGACCTGTGAATTAATTATTTTTATGTACTCTCTGGGACTCTAGATTTATATAGTCACTCTAAATGCACATGCATAATTATATAAGGTTTAAAAGCTTCTTTGAACATTGTTGAAAAACCTAATTAGTATTACTATTATTATTAATTTGGATACTACCATCATCTCCCAAAGGGACTCGGGGTGGCTCACAAAAAAACACTCAATAGTGCAACAACACACAAAATACAGCAAGGTACATGAAGATATAAATCAATAACAAGGTAAGTTTACATAAAAATTTGCATTAAAACATGTAAAACCCCAACGGATTTAAAAATTCAATAAAATGCAGCAAAGGCTGTGGATATAAGAAGGCTATATACAATATTAGTCCCATAAAGTGCTAACGTGAAATAATCACTAGGTTCTTTAGTTTAATAATTGAGGTACTAATCATGGTCAAGGGCTTGTTTAAAAGCCATGTTTTCAGATGTGTCTGGAAAACTTGGAGAGTGGGGGCTAGCCTGATTTCTCTAGGGAGGGCATTCCAAAGTTGGGGAGCCACAACAGAGAAGGCCCTTTCTCTTATCCTCACCAACCGCGCTTGAAACAGAGGTGGGACTGGGAGAAGGGCCTCCCTGACAGGTCTTAAAGGCCTGTGCCGATTCATAGATGGAGATGCGGTGTCGAAAATAGGTTGGACCCAAACCATATAGGGCTTTGTAGGTAATAACCTGCACTTTGAATTGCGCCCAGAAACCTGTTGGCAGCCTGGAGAGGGCCTTCTCTCTGTTCCATCACCCTCTCAAGCTCTTTTCAATGGAGCAAGGGAGATGGCTTTTTGATGGCTATTCCCAGACTGTGAAACTCCCTTCCTAATGTGACCAAAATGGCCCCATCTCTGGTTGCTTTTTACAAGCAGGTGAAAACATATCTCTGCCATTTGGCATTTATAGAATGATGAGAGAGGGACTGCTCGGTATGCTGTGAGTGGGAGTCTGGGGTGGTTTAAAAATTTTTAAATATATTTTAGTATTTTATTTATAGTGATACAAAGGGTACATTTTTTAAAAATGATACTCATATTTTAATGCATTTTCATTATTTTAATTTGCATTTTTTACATATGGGGAGAAAGGTGGGATAAAAATAAAGTAAATACTTAAATAAATTTAAAAATCAGACTTGCAATGCATTAGCTGAACTGTGATTAGAATCACAGAACCATATAAAAGCAAAAAGATGTTTAATTTGAATACTACTTGCTTTCCATTGTGACAAAAATGCTTTCCCTCATCAAAAAAAATTCAGTACAGCAATTGAATTTATTAAAATGTACCAGTAGTTTTCGCATATACAATTGGTGCACAGTGGTGTACCACAGCTCTCAGCGTCACAGTGGTGATGTACTTGATCTGTATTAGAACAGTCTTTCACAACCAATTTTGGATCAGTGCAGTTTTCTCATGACAGATTCTAAGATCTCACAAAGACTGAAAAACCTCTGATAATAAAGAATGTCCTGTGAAAACTGAACCATTACTATTTCTGGGTTATAGTTTCTTTGCACGTCATTCCAATTATCAACCACTGGTGCCTCGAGAGCCCGATGTTGAGTCAGAATGAGCTGTGTAATAGCATGTTTTTTCCTCTTTTTTTTTCTTTTTCGCTGTAAGCCAGAATACTAATCATGTTTGCTTTCATAAATCTGGATTTAACAATGTATAAAAAATTGATTGATGTCAGCATTTCCTCTTAGGTTATAGAACAATATATAATTATCTCCTGTTTAAGGTTGTAAGAACTATATCATAAGAGAGAGAGAAATAACACAGAGATACGTAAGATGGGGGTTGTCCTTGCATTAACACATTGGCTCTAATTCAGTTACCCTATTAGTAGGTATGCAAGGGATTAGGTATACATATTGCCCATGGGGGTTCTTTTTGGGGGATGTTGTTTTGTTGTTGTTTGGTAAACAGCAGCTACCTCAGAATACACTACAGGGAAATGTTTAAGCAAAATAAGAGTTCAGTAAATATGTGCCAAATGTATACAAGTACAACCTAGGTGAAGACATGCTTTCTGGATAAGATAATGAGAACTATGTAATTATTTCAAACTAAATAATATGGTATGATCCCCATCTCCACAGAACCACTTATCTTTTTTAATGAATATTTCTTTTATTATTTCAAAGTTTATAACATCCATACAAACATATACATAAAAACACAGTGCCCTGTGCATGTGACCCTCCCCCCTCACAACCATCCATACCCCTACCCCTGCCACCCCTTCTCTTCTGCAAGCTTTCCGGACATTTACATTTCATTACATCTTAAACAACAACTCCAACTTATTTCTAATGGTTTGATCCCCGGGTTCTCCAAACAATATATCCTCTCACCCTATCCCATCGTCCCAACAGCTCTCAATTTATCCTCCTGTAGCTGATTCACCCTCTTTTCCATAATTTCAAATTGAATGTGTTCTACCAAGTACCACAGCCAGTTCTCGATTGTCCATTTCGTAGAGTCCTTCCAGCCTAGAACCACCACCGCCTGGGCACTTTCTATCATTGCTGCCTTCGTTTCCGAGTGATCCTCCATCTTGTTCTTTTTTACCAACACAGCCATCTCTTTTCTGATGGTCCAATTTATATTCAATACTCTGTTGATCTCCCCTTCTACCTCTTTCCAGAATCTTTGGACCACCTCGCATCCCCATAATAGGTGCATATACACTCCTTTGTCTCGGCAGCCGTGCCAGCACCGAGTGCCCACATTTTGAGAAAGATAGGTCAATTGGGCCGAGTGCGGTACCACTTGTGCAGTATTTTTCCTCCTTGTCTCCCTGACTCTTATATTTTTGAGTTTTACAATATCCCCACTATCCTCTCCATCTCTACTCCTGAGACCTGCAACTCCCTCTACCACATTGTGGTTAACTCTTCTACTGTACTCCCTCTAATGATATTAATATTTTGTATATCCTTCCGACCTGGACCCTTTTCCCTTCTTTTCCCTGATTATCTTCTCGAATTCCGTGTCCTCTCTTTGCAAGGCCTCTCTCACCTCCCTCTGCCTAAGGTACTCACATATCGCCCTGATCTGCAACCACCGCCTTCCTCCCAGCCAATTCTCCAGCCTCTCTCTCCTGATTCTGCCCCCTTCGTCCACTAGTTGCTCCAGTCTCGTGATCCCCTTCTCTCTCATTTCCCTTATTGTTCTGCTCAGGTTTTCCTCCCTCTCGGGGTTCATAATCTCCAGGGAGGCTACTTTTGAGACTCCCAGCGCTATCTTCCTTTGCCAAGATCTCCACACTCCCCACCGTGGCCCTCATTGGTCCCATCAATTTCTCCACTTCACTTTTTTTTCCATCTCCTAAATATCAGTTCCTCTCTCTTCCCTACGTTCGCTTCTTTTTCCAGTGCTACCCATCTCTTGTCGTCCTCCTGCAGTTCCATCAATCTCTCAATTTGAAAGGCATTTCCGTACAGTTCTAAGCTAGAGATTCCCCATCCTCCCTCCGTTTCGTTTGCTATCCTCCATTTTTTCCTTATCCTTGGTTTCTTTCCTCCCTCCACCCAATAATTCAATTTCCTATCCCATTATTTTATCTTTTCCTGGGAGGACCCCTGGCAAGGCCTGGGCTAGGTATAAAAAATTTTGGCAAGATCATCATTTTAATTGCTCTTATTTTTGCCATTCTTCTCAGGCTTTTCTGTTTCCAGCCTTTCATCTCTTTCAAAACTTTTTTTCCAGATCACTCCATAGTTTGCTTCTGTTATCCTCTCTATGTTCTTATATATCCACACCCCCAGATATTTCATTCTTTTTACCCCTAATTTTAACCCTGATACTTTCCTTACCTCTAACTGTTCCCTCGGACCTATAACTGTTCTCCATATTCACCTGAAGCCCCGATTGTTCCTCAAACTCTCGCAGAGTTTCCTTCATTACTTTTACCATTTTCAATGGGGTCTGGGTTAATAATATTGCGTCGTCCGCAAACAAATTCACCTTCACCTCTATCTCCCCTATTCTATACCCTTCCCACGTGCTGGCTGCCCTGATCTTGTTCGCGCTAGTGTTTCTATCGCCATTACGAAAAGCATTGGAGATAAGGGGGCATCCCTGCTTAGTCCCGTTCCGTATTCTGATATTCTCTGTCCTGTTCCCATTCACTCGTATGTATGCCTGGCTCCCCATATATATACTCTAATCACTTCACAAAACCTCTCTCCTAAATTTAGTGCCTTACACACCTCATACAGGTAGCTATGGTTTACTTTATCAAATGCCTTATAGACATCTAGTTATAATATTCCCAGCTTCCTCTTGGCTGCAGTAGCATGGTGTAACACATTCATTACGTTCCTAATCAGTTCACTGATCCGTCTTCCTTTCACAAAACCAAATTGATCCCCCATTAATTTTTTGTAATTATCCTCCAGCCTATTCGCCAATACCTTTACAAATATTTTGTAATCTTGGTTTGCTAAACTTGGGGACGGTAGGACTCGGGTTCGTCTCATCACCATCTACTTTTGGTATAATTACAATCTCCGATAACTTCCATGTCTGTGGGATGACCTGCTCCGTCAAGACCTCATTAAATAGCTCTGTCAGAAATGGTAACAAATCATTTAGATATGTTTTGTAAAATTCTCCTGAGTACCCATCTGGACCCGGCGCCTTTACCATCTTCAGTTGCTTAATAACCCTCTCCACCTCTTTTTGCCTGATCTCTGCATTTAAATAGTTTTTGTCCTCTTCGTTTACCCTTTGCCCAACCTCTATTGGTATCCCGCTCACCTCTTCCTGTTTATATAGTTTCTCATAAAATTCTTTCATAATCCTTTCTATTTCCTCCTTACATTCCTTCAGCTCTCCCTTTGTGTCCCTCAACGCCCGAATATGCGATTTCTCCTTTCTCTTTTTTAAATATCTTGCCAATTGTTTCACTGACTTTGTCCCCCAAGAACTAATTTTTTGCCTAATTGCCATTCTCATTTTATTCCAATGCAGCTCATCATATTGCTCCAATTCTTTCTTTTTCTGTTTTAATAGCCTATACCATTCTCTAACCTTGGTCAGCTTCAATTGATCCTGGATCCTTTTGATTTCCTTGATTTTATTCTCTCTTTCCCTTCTCCATCTCCTATTCACCTCTACCTCCAGACTTATTAGCTGGCCTCTCCAGACCGCTTTGCCGCAGTCCCACAGTACTGCTTTGGACATGTTCCCTCTATCATTTAACCTATAATACTCTTTTATTTCCTCCTGTATTCTCTTTTTATCCTGCTCCCTGGCTACTATGGCCATATTATATCTCCATATTCTTGGGTTCCTCCGTTGTGTCATTCTCAGCTTCACTAATATTGGCGCATGGTCAGAGAGCCACATGGGCCTCACCTCTGCCCTTCTCACCTGAGCATTTCCTGACCTATCCATCCGTATATAATCGATACAGCTAAAGACATTATGCCTTGCGGAATGATAGGTGCTTCTATTTCCCACTCCACTATGCAGGTCCACCATATTTAACTTATTTAAATGTAGAGATCTTCTGTTTTTCCCTCCTACCGATGACATTTGGATATTGAAATCTCCCGCAAAATTGCCGTCCCCTCTTTAAAATTGTCCAGTTTACTCTTAACATTCACAATAAATTGTTTCTGTTGCACTTTGGGGGCATATATGCCTGCCACTGTCAGCTTTTGCCCATGTATCACCCCTTTCATAAACACCCATCTCCCCTCTTTGTCCTTTTTTCCCTCCACCCTTTCAGGGAACTCTTTCGTGCACCAGAATTGCCGTCCCCCTTGCGCTCCGTGTTTCACGGGACTCATAAACCCATTTCCAACTCTTATCATTAGTTAGTTGCTGACCATCCCTGCCTTTATGCGTTTCCGTCAATACCAGTATATCCACCTTATTTTCCCTTGTCAATTTAGCTAGCCGAAATCTCTTAAAGTCCGTAGATAAACCATTCGAGTTCAAAGCCAAAATTGTAAGATCAGACATTGTTCCTCCTTATTCTTATTCTTCTTGCCTGTATTTGTCCTAACTTGTTTGCCAGCTGCCTACCCCTCAAACCCTCCAACCCCCAGCCACCTCCCGTGCCTCCTCCGTGTCTCCACCCCAAGCCAGAGTGGAGAAGCCAGCCACACGCTCGGCCATTTGTGGAGGCCATCCTGGTGAGCGCGGTCCCACTGCTTGGCTCCCATTTCCCCTTTTCCCTCAGGTTTCCCCTTCTTCCCCCCTCCCTCCCCCCTCTCCCACTTGAGTAATCTTGCCATGTTCCCGTAAAGGGGACTAATTATCTATAAAGAAAAGAGGAAAGAAGGTATGCCCTCTCCATAATCCCAAAGATACAGTAGACAAAAGAAAAAAGAAAAAGAAGAGTTCAGTTCTTCCATTCCCCTCCTTCACTTCTTTTTTGACGTCCCGGGCCTGTCGTTTCCTTTCTCGCCTCCAGGCGACCACTCAAATCTTGCATTTCCTGCATTCTGCGATCGCGTTCAATTTCCTCTTGCAGAGCGAGTTCTTCCGGCGTGGCGCTCCTACTGGAGGTTGCCACACTCATTCCACTGGGGGGCCTGGGTTCTCCGCCGCCTGCTGCTCCTTCCGGTTGCTGGAATCCTTCTTCACTTATTCCCAGCTGGACGAGGAGTTTCTGCCCCTCCTCCAAATTCCTCGCTCTCAAAGTCTCCCCATCCTTAAACACCAAAATTGCAGCCGGAAACACCCACATGAATCTCACCCCATTCTTGTGTAAACAAGATGTTATCAGCCTCAGAGCAGCGCGATTGTCCAACTTTTGTTTGGATAAGTCCCGAAGACAAACAATCTTGTTCATGCCAAACTTAAGATCAGGGATTTTTCTCAGACTTCTGAACACAGTCTCGGCAAGGCTCTCCGATGAAAGCCACCACCATATCCTTTTGTCTCTGCGGACCCCCACCTGGGAAAATCCAATGGGCTCTCTCCAATTGTGCTTCCTGAATGTCCAGACCATTCTGTGCCAACCACTTCCTTAAAGCTTCCTTCAGCCCACCTACTTGGGCAAAATCGGGGGTGAAACCTCTCAAGCGCACATTCCGTCTCCTCTGACGATCTTCCAAATTGGCAATTCTCAAGCTTTGCCTCTGCAACGACTCCTCCATCGCTTTAAACTGAGATTGCATTCCTTTTTCATTTTTTTCTACTTTCTCTTCTAACTGTTTAGATGCTTCCTTGACCTCCTTCACTTCTTTACTGAGTTCGCCCACACATCGTTCCACCCCCTCCAGTTTCTTATCCACTTCATCAAATTTACCTTTCAGGAAGTCTAGCATGTTATCCATTTTCCCTTCCAGGCTGTCCATTTTTGCTCCGAGAGCACTTGCCGAGCCCGCCATCTTTATCTCCTTCCAAACTTTCTCAGTCTGATTTTAAATCCACTCCCATCCACTCCTCTTTTCTTTCCAAGGTACTGATCTTTACCTTTTTTTGATCAGGACTTCTTCCTCCATCAGATAGTCCCGGTCTCAAGAGGGGGGGGGGGGATTGAAGGTTTCGCCAGCACTTTTCCAAAATTTTCATCTGGAGCCCTCTTGTGGAACGTCTATTCTAAATTCCAGCACATGCCACGCCCCCTATGTGGTTTCACTTATCCACAATATAACTTATTCACTTAGAACCTCCTGTACGAGGTGCCTCCTCTTCTTGGTATCTCTATTGCTTGTCCCATTGGAAAGTAATAGGGTTCACTATTATCCATGGTTTTGAGTATCCACACAGTCTGAGAGCGTATCTCCACAGATATGGGGGTTGCACTATACAAGTGGATAAAGCATATTCCATGTGATTTCTTGGGGGTGCAACTAGACTATAGATTTATTGCAGTTTGCCACCACTGTAACTGCCACAACTCAATACTATGAAATCCTGAGAGTTGCAATTTGGTGAGACACCAACGCTCATTGGCAGAGAAAGCTACACATCTCTTAAAACTACAGTCCCCAGAATCCCAGAATATTGAGCCCTGGTGGGTTTTTTTCATTTATTTTGTGCCAAAAGCATTACATAAATAACTATAAAGCTGATAAAATAGAAAGAGCACAAGCAACTAGATAATTTTAGACCAAAAATGGGCAACAGTGACTGCATTGTCTGTAGCTTTAAATCATTCTTTCTCTGTGCATGAGGTAGGGTATTGTGGTCAAGCATTCAGTGCAGAGTTGTTTGTTCTGCTCTACAATCCACAACAACAGATTGTTGATTGTGGAGGATTCTTCTGGGTAGTGCCATTTTGCCAGGTTGTCTTTTGATCTACTCACTCCACTTTTGAGTCTGTTCAGGGACTTCCAAATTGTCTGTTCTTTGTTTGCCTCTGGAGGCAGACCCTCATGGGGGACCATTCAATTGAGATTTCCTGGTTTAGCTGCTAAAGGGATACTGTTGCTGTGGGAAAATTAAGAGGAGTGGAGATTCTCATGAAGCTTTTCCTTGATTTGAGTCTACTGGGAAGAGGCTGATAGCCATGCACTGGATGGCTTTCACAGTGTTCAACCTTATTTCTCTTGCAGTTAGCAGCAGGTTCGAGGCATCCTGTGATTATTCTGCATGTTTCATTTAGTATTATATTTACCTGCTTTGCTTAGACTTTTGCCAAACAGGGCAGGCATACTCAGCAGGTAAGACAAGGCCAGGACTGACACTCTTATCAATCTTGGGTCATCACCCCATGCACTGCCAGTAAATTTCTGCAGGATTCTATTACATGCAGCTACTTTGTGCTTGGTGTTAATACAGTGTTTCCTAAATGTTAGTGTTTGATCTAAGGTGACACCGAGATATTTAGGATGGGAACAGTGTTCGAGCTCTTGGCCTTCCCAGGTAACTGTCAATTTCCTGTTGGCTTCACAGTTACATGGGTGGAAAGCACACACTTGTGTCTTGGCAGGTTTAGGCTTCAGGTGGTTATCTTTGTAGTTGCTGGAGAGATCTTTCAGGGCATTAGTAAGTTGGTTTTCAACTGTTTCAAAGTCTTTTTCTTGTGGTGTTAGGCCAAGGTTATCAGCATATATAAAGCACTTTCTGAGTGGTAGCTGTGGCTGATCTTTAATAAAGATGTTAAACAAGGTCAGTGCAAGTATGCTACCTTGGGGTAAGGTAAGCCATTCTTTTGCCTCCTCCATCCAGTTTTCCTGCCTTGAAACTCCACATAGAAGCTGCAGTTTTCTAGGAGGGTCCTGAGAGTTTTTGTAAAAACATTTTTCTATGTTACACCATGCAACATTTGTCATGTTGCACCTGACAAAACTGCCCTGTCAGTTTAAGTGGTATCAGACTGCATTAATGCTGCAGTGTGGATCACCCTTGATCATTCAACATCATGTAGTATTTGTTTGTTCCATACTGGACCACATGCTTAATGTGCAAAAGATCACATCTTAATCCCTAAAGCTTCCTAGTTTGACTAGAATTTTGCTTCCAATTCTTTGTGAGCTCATGGACCAGCCCACGCCAGAGCTCCCTGTTATAACCTCAAAAATAAATCTGAGTCAAATTAGACTATAGCAAGAAAATGTAAATAAAATGTAAATTCATAAAAAAATAAATGAAAAGATCTAGGACAAGCATTAAAAGATCAAAACACAGGAATTCACAGCAGCTCAGCTCAATCATCCTGTGCAAAAGCATTGAATACCCACACATATGAGCATCTTTACACTTTCTCCTGCACAAAGAGGTAAACTAACTAGAAACCTGCTATTAAATATAGTTTCCTGTTATGAAGGGGTGCTTCTTTTAGGTTCTCTTGTGATGGACTAAGCTTTTACCTTTCACCTCTCTAGTGAAAAAAGGCAAAGATTCATTTTATTATAAGAGTTAAGGTACAATGCTCACATTGACTTGTGGATAAATTGATTTAGTTCTCAAACTTTTTTTAACAGAGGCCTGGTTTGTGGTCCCTCAGACTGGGGAGGGGGGGGGAGATACTATAGTTTGAAAAAACATGAATGAATTTTGTGTTAGTGCAAAAAAAAGCATGAAAGAACAATACAATATTTAAAATGAAGAACAATCTTTACCACCATAAACTTAACAGTATTCAGTGAGAAGTATGGACCTGCTTTTGGCTGATGAGATATTCAAGTTAATTAGGATTTTGTTGTGTGTCTTCAAGTTGTTTCAGACTTAGGGCTGGGTAAATGATCTTGGCGAGCCACATCTGGTCCATGTGGCTTCGATTGGGGACCATTGCTTACTTATTTAAGTGATCCCTCGTAGCTCGAGTATGATGGTCTTCTAACTGTAGTGTTTTGGTGGTGGGTCCATATGTGATCTGCATGTTCTCCCGCAGTGATGACACAGATTTCCAGGTGGAAGGTGGTCCCAGTCAGGGTTGGCTTTTTAAAAATAGTTTTTATTGCACATAAAAAGGAAAACAAACAATATCATGCATTTACACCCCCCACCTCCCCGTGTCAAGCAGCTTGAACTCCGGGACATATCACCAGTCAGGGTTGGCTTGATGCTCACATTTCTCCCTTTTGCCCTCCATTCATGCCTCTTCAAATTCTGCAGCACTGCTGGTCACAGCTGACCTCCAGTTAGAGCGCACAAGGACCAGGGCTTCCCAGATTTTGGTGTCTATGCCAAAGTTTTTAAGGTTGGCTTTAAGCCTATCTTTAAATCTCTTTTCCTGTCCACCAACATTACATTTCCCATTCTTTAGTTGGGAGTATAGTAATTGCTTTGGGAGGCAGTAATCGAATATTGGGACAACATGGCCAGTCCAGGTGAATTGATAGCGTAGGAGCATCACTCCAGTACAGGTGGTATTTGCTTTTTCCAGCATGCTGACATTTGTCCGCCTGTCTTCTAAAGATATTTGCAGGATTTTTCAGAGATGACACTGATGGAATCTTTCTAGGGATTGAGTGTGACATCTATAGACAGCCCACGTTTCACAGGTATATAGCAGGGGTTGGGAGGACAAAAGCTTTATAAACAAATCCCAGCCAAATTTCCTGGTCCTCAAACACTCTCTGTTTCATTCAGAAAAATGCTTCACACACAGAGGTCAGGCTATGTTGTATTTCAGCTTCAATGTTGACTTTTGTGGAGAGGTATCTGCCAAGGTAGCGGAAATAGTCAACATTTTCTAACATCACAGCTTATCTCTACTATAGGGTAAGCCATGAAAGGGAAGCAGAAGTGGGAGTAAAATACCTGCAGACTGAGACACAAAACTTGTGTAACGACTCTCCAACACTCGGTAAGGATCACGCGTAGATTGAAAGCACGGTCCAACACGATTTTATTGCAGGTACGACACATGTGAAGCAAAAGCACCTGCCCGCCACCAAAACACCACTTATATACCCCAACCCCCCCTCCCATCGCCCATGCAATGTCCAGGTAGGGTTGCACCATATCCGGTGATTCAGCATATCCCATAGTCCAAAGGGATGTGACCTCATGGCCCCATGAGTCAGCAGTAGGAGTCCAATTGTCCAATGTCCAGGCTCGGAGGAGTTACATCACTTCCCCTGCAGCCTTGCACACATGTGGAAGTTACCTCACTTCCACATGACTCAGCACAGTCTTATATAACTGGAGCCCAAGGTTACCCAAGAACTAGGGCAAAGGTCGATGCAATCTCATGCCAGGCTGGGAGCTTGACCTTCACTCAAGCTCAAGTCTCCCAGTCCTGACATAACGGTCTCCTCCACCACGTCCTCCCCCTGTAAAACAAAACATCATTCAATCCGGAGGATGAAAGGGGCCCACATACTTCTTTAGAAGACCACAATGAAACGTGGGATGAACCTTCCCTAAACTCTTAGGCAACAGAAGGGTATAAGAGACCTTATTCACAGCTTTCTCAATTCTAAAAGGCCCAATATACTTCGGACCCAATTTCTTAGAAGGATAGCCCAATTTCAAGTTCTGTGTGGACAGCCACACTAAATCCCCTTCCTTATACTCCTCCCCTTCTCGCCTTTTCCGGTCACCAAACATCTTATACGAACGCTGTGCTTTCCCTAAAGCGTCCGCTACTTCCTTCCATTCCTCCCGGGCTCGTATCTTCCACTCCACTTTCTCCTCCCCTCCCAACTCCAACAGCTGAGGCAACGGAGCCACCTCCTGACCATAGACTATCTCAAAAGGAGACTTTCCAGTAGATGAATGCACCGAGCTATTGTATGCCACTTCGGCATAGGGCAACAGATCAGACCAATTGGTTTGCTCTTTATTACTAAAAATGCGTAGATAAGCCCCTAACGACTTCTGCGTTCTTTCTACGCCGCCATTACAACAAGGATGATAAGAAGTCGTAAGACGTCTCTGAGCTCCCAACACCTCCAAAACCGCTCCCAAAACTGCGCCGTAAACTGCACTCCACGATCACTCAAAACTTGTTCCGGGCACCCATGCAACTGGTACACATGCTGCACATACAACTCTGCCAAACGCTCCGCAGAAGGCAACCCCTTCAATGGCACAAAATGGGCCTGCTTCGAAAACATATCCAGTACCGTCCAAATGTACTTATAACCTCGACTCGAAGGCAACTCCCCCACAAAATCAGTGCTAACATCCGTCCACGGCCTCACAGGAGTAACTACCACCTGAATCAACCCCTGCGGCTTCGCAGAGGGAACTTTATTCCTGGCACACACCTCACAACATTCCACATATCTTTTCACCTCAGCCCTCATGGCTGGCCACCAATACCGCTTTTTCAAGGCCAGCAGAGTCTTCGTGACTCCCCAATGTCCAGCAGACCTATGATCGTGGTTCAACCTCAGCACCTTGGCTCTCATACTCTGAGGGACATACACTTTATCTCCCATGATCCACAAACCATTCAACAACTTGCACTCCTTCTCATGGCTCTGCAACCATATATCACCTACATAACCCTTCTGCAACTCCAAACTCCATTCATCCACCATTCCCTCCTCCTTCTTAATCTCATTTGCAGCCTGCGCCCTTGTCTGCACGGCCAGACCCCAATGTTCTCTGGCAAACACCTCCTCCGCCTTATGCATTTCATTCTCACCCACACTCGGATACCGAGACAATGCATCAGCCACCACATTCTCTTTGCCTTTAATATGCTGGAGCCTGAAATTAAACCGAGCAAAAAACTGCGCCCATCTCACCAATTTGGGAGACAACTTCTGGGGATTTCGTAAATATTGAAGGTTCTGATGGTCAGTCATCACCACAAAAGGGAAAGCAGCACCCTCTAAAAATTGCCTCCATGTCTGCAAGCGTTGCGCACAGCAAACGCCTCCTTCTCCCACACTGGCCACCTTTTCTCATGCTCACCAAACTTCTTCGAAAAGTACGCACACGGCTTCATCCTACCCTGCTCATCCTCCTGCATTAACACTCCACCATACGCCCAAGCAGAAGCGTCACACTGCACCACAAACGGCTTATCCACATCTGGATGCATTAACAATGGCCCATTCTTAAACGCTTCTTTCAACCTCACAAAAGCCTCTTGACATTCCTTCGTCCACTCCAACCTAGCTCCTGGAGACTTAATCTTCCTGGACTCTCCCTTACCCCTAGTCTTCAGTAACTCGGTAAGCGGAAGAGTTATCTCTGAAAATCCCGCTATAAAGGTGCGATAAAAATTAGCCAGTCCCAGGAAGGCCTGCAATTGCCTACGAGTCTGCGGAGCCTCCCAGCTCAACACATCATCCACCTTGGCCGGATCCATCGCAACCCCACTCTCGCTAATTCTATATCCCAAAAAATCAATCTGATTTTTACCAAACTCACACTTACTCAATTTCACATACAGACTCGCCTGTCGCAGCCTCTCTAACACCTCCCTTACCAAACAAACATGCTCCTCTCTGGTACGCGTCACAATTACGATATCATCTAAATAGACAAACACCCCTTATACAAAAGGGGTGCAACACCTCATTGATCAATTGCATGAAAATACCGGGGCCCGGCCAAACCGAATGGCATTACTGCCCATTCGTAGAGCCCGAGGGGGCAAGAAAAAGCAGTCTTCCACTGATCACTCCTCTTCACTCGCACCATGTGAAACGCGTCAATCAAATCCAGCTTTGTAAAAAACTTTCCACCTCCTAACTGCCCTAACAAATCCTTGATTAATGGCAGAGGGTAACAGTTGGTGGTACTCACAGCATTCAAACCCCTATAATCAATACACATCCGCAAACTACCATCCTTTTTCTCACGAAACAACACTGGCGCTGCAATGGGAGACTCAGACCTCCGAATAAACCCTCTTCTTAAATAGCCATCGATCTGCTCCCTTAATGCTTCCTTCTCTTTCACTGTCATAGCATATATCTTAGGCTTGGGTAGGACAGCCCCTTCCTTAACTTCTATACTACACTGTACGTTACGGGGAGGAGGAAGACCCTGAGCTAAAATTGGGTTAAACACATCGACATAATCCCAGTATTCAGCTGGCACCCCTTGTACATCATTCCTAACCCCCTCCTTCGCATTAGGAGAACATTGTACCACCCCCGTCTTCCAATCGATCTTGGGATTAACTTGCTCAAGCCACGGTAACCCCAATACTACCTCATGACCTTTAATGGGGGCCACCACAAAATCAATGTCCCCCTCCCAGGGTCCCACCCGACCCTTCAAATCCTTAGTCCCCACAGTGAAAGGGCCCCCCTCAATAGAGGATCCATCTAATTGCGTAAATGTTACAGGTGTTTCCAAGGGCTTTGTACTCCCACCCAAATCCCCAATCAACTTCGGGGACATAATATTCTCTGAACACCCACAGTCTACTAAAGCTTTTTTTCCACAATCCCATCTCCTTTAATCAAACCCAATGTACATTGAATATTGGAGCTCACCCCAACACTTTTCCCCTCATCATTGTCCACAAAAGCAGCTTTCGCGGAGGCCACCTTAACCGGCTCCAGTGCCTGCCTCTGTCGGCACTGGGACGCAAAATGACCGGGTTGTGAACAAATAAAGCAAAGGCCTCGTCCCTTCGATGGCCTTTTCACAGGACTGGATCGGTTGTCATTGGCACGACGAGCCTCTCCTCCACGGAATCGTCCCTCCGCAACACCACGACCGGACCCTCTGGACCTCATGGGTTGAAAACGACGCCGTTGCACCTGGGCAAGAATTCCTTCAACACTGCCAGCCAACCGGATCCAACCATCAACGTCTCCAGGATCATCCCGATGTAGACACCACTCCAGGATCTCCTTCCGCAAGCCGTCTTTAAATAATTCCAATAGGGTAGCTGGAGACCACTCCGCAACTTTTCCAGCTAACCCCATGAACTCCTCCGCATACTCAGTGACCGACCGGGATCCCTGATTCAAACAACGAAGCGCCTCCTTCGCCTTAATCCGCTCCAATGGATCTCTAAACCGGCTTCGTATCGCCTGTAGGAAGGCTCCCACAGACTGCAAACACGGGTCTCGACGATCGTGGCATTGAACGTACCACTCAGCTGCCCTTCCCTTGAACACTGCACCGATGGCCCGTACTCGGCTGCTGTAGCTCGGATAGAGATGACCATAATCCTCCATATGGTCCTGCACGCAGCGCAAAGAAGGCTACTTTGCAGGCTTCTCCTTCAAACTCAACCCGCAATGGCTCCTTCTTCAGACGGGCCCCGAATTCCTGGGAAACCGCTTCCCTTCCATGAGGGACCTCAAGCATGGTAACACCTCTTCCCATTCCGGCTTGAGGTAAGGGCCGCCGCGGACTTCCTCCTGGATGGCCACCATTGATCCTCACTCCCAAAGGAGATCTAGGACGCTCAGCTGATAGTCCGCCATCCATCCAAGAATAATAAGTGAAGTCTCCTCCGCCCAGGGCACTCCACACCGACTCCATCGGCTCTCTACGGGACATGGCTCGGGACATCCTTCTCATAGTCTGTTCCATAGCCTCCAGCTTACATCTCATCACCTCCAACTCCGAGGGTGATGCCGGCTCCGTGGTTTCACTACCACACTTCCTACTAACTGGCCTGTCCTTCGGCACAGTTTCTCTGGGGCCACGCACTTCTGGATCCGTCCAAACTGCCCAGTCCTTCGGAACAGCTTCTCCGATCCCTCCGGCCCTCCGGACCTCCACCTGAACTGGCCTGTCCTTCGGCACAGTCTCTCTGGTCCCATACACTTCTGGATCTGCTTGAACTGACCAGTCCTTCGGAACAGCTCCTCCGATCCCTTCATTCCTCCAAACCTCAGCCTGTCTGGAGACAAATCTCTCTCTCCTTCGCCGGGCGACCTCCAGGCTCACCTGAGCTTCCCAGAGTCGCTCCGCTTCCTCAAATTCCTCCTCCTGGGCAACAGCACCTTCCATCATTTCATGGTACTCATCCGGGCACCCCACTTGGTCAAGAGTGGTCCAATCCCACTCCATAGTGCGCCGAATTTCCTCAGGAGCCGAATCCCATCTATCGATATATTCTTCTTCTCTCCAAGCCAACCTCTCCATTGCTGGGATAGTTGAAAAGGGGCTTTTGCTTCTGTAACGACTCTCCAACACTCGGTAAGGATCACGCGTAGATTGAAAGCACGGTCCAACACGATTTTATTGCAGGTACGACACATGTGAAGCAAAAGCACCTGCCCGCCACCAAAACACCACTTATATACCCCAACCCCCCCTCCCATCGCCCATGCAATGTCCAGGTAGGGTTGCACCATATCCGGTGATTCAGCATATCCCATAGTCCAAAGGGATGTGACCTCATGGCCCCATGAGTCAGCAGTAGGAGTCCAATTGTCCAATGTCCAGGCTCGGAGGAGTTACATCACTTCCCCCTGCAGCCTCGCACACATGTGGAAGTTACCTCACTTCCACATGACTCAGCACAGTCTTATATAACTGGAGCCCAAGGTTACCCAAGAACTAGGGCAAAGGTCGATGCAATCTCATGCCAGGCTGGGAGCTTGACCTTCACTCAAGCTCAAGTCTCCCAGTCCTGACAACTTGTGCATATGTGGATTAAGTAACCCAGATATGAATCATTTGGATGCACATAAAGTCTTTATATAATGGCAAAATACCACTGTATCAAACCTACTTTTAAAAATGTCCATTTTTGCAACATAGGTGTTAAATGCATAGTGCTGTTAAACATTTCATATTCCTGTACTTCCCAATAGCAATATCTGCTTGGTGCTTACAAAATCGAGTTTAACTCCTACAATATTAGAATATAATAACATCTCTCTGAAAGCTATGCTAATGTAGCTGGAGTTTTCTCTTAGTTGTCCATGTGTATTATCCTTTGGGGTGGAAGAAACCTGCAGGAGGCCTATTATGATGAGGCAATTTCATTCTTAAAATGGTTAATTTATTTGTTGTTGTTTTAATAATTAAGCCAAGGGAAGAATGACTATAAAAAATCAGTTTCTCAAAACAACAAAATGCAAAACAAAACTTAAATATAATAAAAGAAAGGGAACTCTTTGTCAAATTGCCCATGACCTCAGACACACAAAGCCCTTGGGGATGTTTTACTGTTTTCATTATTGTATTGAGGCTGCACTGACTTCACTGGTTGAATTATTTCCACATTGTAACCAAGAACAAGAGAGAAAAAGACCTTCTGCATAAAAATGTGTAATCAGTATGCTTGAATGGAAAAGTGTAGGAAATGGAGAGTTCATTATTAAATGAGCTTCCCTGCATATAAGTCATAAATGAAAGTTTGTATTTTCTTTATATGTGGATGTGACCTTCTGTGGTATTGTAAAGTAATACATCATTTTACTTCCTCTTCACTTTGATTACTGAGATACAGATAGAAATAAGTTTGTGACCCTTGTCCCCTTCTGGCCTTGTTTATTATTTGTGTGCCACCCTCTGTCCACAGAGAGAATTGCAAAGCAAAAGTGCTGAAGTATAGCATCTTGGGGAGGCTACACTTACAAATCTTTGTAAGCAAAGAAGGGACTATGAAAGTGTGAATAAGTTGAAAATGGGCCATTGTGTTAGGATATCATGATCTGATATTCAGTATGGCAGTGTTTCTCAAACTGTTCCTCCAGGTGTTTTGGTCTTCAGCTCTCAGAAATCCCAGCCAGTTTACCAGCTGTTAGGAATTGTGGAACCTGAAGTTCAAAACATCTGGAGAAGCAGTCTGAGAAACTCTGCACTATAGAGTCTAAAAACTCATAAGAAGGTTTCCCTGGACTCTTCTATATGAAATAACTACTGGCCCATTTCAAATCCCCCTTTATTAGGCAAGGTTTGGAGTGAGTGGTGGCTACTCAGCTACAGGGATTATTGGATGACACAGAATATCTTGATCCCTTGGAATCTGGTTTTAGGCCTGGTCACGGAATGGAGGCAGCTTTGGTCACTTTGGTGGAGAACTAGACAGGGGAAATGTATCCCTGCTGGTTCTCTTGAACATCTCAGTGGCTTTCGATACCATCAACCATGGTATCCTTATGGGTCAGATTTCTGGAATGAGTATTGGGGCATTGTGCTGCAGTGGCTCCACTCCTTCCTGGATGATCAGATCCAGATGGTAGTGCTGAGGGACACCTGCTCAGACCCCTGGCCATTGTCCTGTAGGGTTCCACAAGGTTCTGTTATTTCCCCATGCTTTTAACATTGACATGAAACCACAGGGAGAGATCATCCAGAGTTTTGCAGTTGGGTGCCAGCTCTACTAAGATGACACACAACTCTACTACTCTTTTCCACCCTACTCCAAGAAAAGCTTCCTGGATCCTGAACCAGTGCCTGGCAGCTGTGATGGACTGGATGACAGCCAACAAGCTGAGGCTTAATCCAGAAAAGACAGAGGTCCTCCCCCTGAGGATACAAGTCCACAGTCTGTGTGTTCTACTGGATTCATTGCTGATGCTTGAAGCTCAGGTATCAGCAGTAGCTGAGAGGGCATTCACACAGTTAAAGCTTGTGTACTTGCTATGAAAAGCCTCACTTGGCCATTGTGGTCATGCCTTAGTGACATCTAGTATGAATTACTGTAATGCACTCTACGTGGGGCTGCCTTTGAAGACGGCTGGGAAATTGCAATTGGTACAAAGATCGGCAGCCAGATTACTAACTGGAGCTAATTATAGGGAGCATACCATGCCACTATTGAAGCAGCTCCACTGGTCCCAAATCAAAGTGCACGCTATCAGCTCTAAAGCCCTACACAATTCGGGTCCAGCCTATCTTTGTGACCCCAATGAACAAGTGCGGATTTTAAGATCTGCTGAGAGGCCCTACTCTTGGTCCCGCCTCCATCTTTAGTGCAGTTGGTGGGGACAAGGGAGAGGACATTCTCAGTGGTGGTCCTCTGCCTCAGGAATGCCCTCCCCAGTGAACACATACAAACACCTGCACTACAACCAGGCATGTAGCCAGGGGGGGCTAAGGGGGCTTCAGCCCCCCCCCCCGAAATTCTCAGGGTGGTACGCGAAAAGGCCTTACTGGTACATTATTTAAACTGTTACGTGCATTTAAATCATGATCTGATCACTCATGCTCATTATATCCCACATTAATGGGGTTATTGGGATAACAATACAAAAGGTTTGCTAGGTAGACCCTCTTCCACCCAGTCTCAGCCCCGAACCAAACTCAGCCCCCGAATCAAAATCCTGGCTACGGCCCTGACTACAACACTTTAGGAAAGAGTTAAAAACTTGGTTTTCCACCAGGCATTGGATAATGTTTAGACAGAACCAGAACTGATTGTGAATCACTGAACAGTTTATATCTACATTCTGTGCATTCAGCTGGGCTACCATATTGATTACATGGATCTTTTAACGAATTCTATTTTTAATAGAGGTTGATTTATCCAATTTATATATCTGCTTTATGTAATGTATTATTGTTTTCATGTTGATGTATTTTATTTGATGTATTATGTATTTTATGTATGGCATCTTTGCGTGCTATTTTGTAAGCTGCCCCGAGTCCCTATGGTAGATGATGTTGGGGTATTAAAAAGTATTATTATTATTATTATTATTCAGATAAAATATGGTGCTAATTTTGATAGAGGAATAGTCAGCACAATCCAAATGGGGGTTAGTTGGGCCATTATTTCATAATGTGCTACTTCCAGCCTGTTTTAATTTATGATCACATAGATTCAGTCATGCACACGTGAGCCATAGCTGAGAAGAAAAATAAATGTCTCCTCATTTTGCCTTATTAGTCAGTATTTATAAATCGTAAATATTGATGTTTGTGCTTCCTGTTAGTGTTGCTATGTGTGAAAAAGTACTGCTTAGTCAAGCCAACCATGGGTAATTACTATCATTGAATGCCATATGTTCCAGGTTGAAAATGTTAATATTTAGCACTCAGGCATGACTTGCTGGTCATCAGGTTTTTTAATCTTCTCCTATCTTTGATTTTCTGTTTCTGTTGTGCCACATCTGATATTCCAATGGTGATTCAGAGAACATCTTGCACAAAAGGTTACCAGTCAGAGAAAATGCTAGATGTGTAGTGATACTGTGCCAGATAAAGCTGGCAATTTCTCTTGTTTGGATGACATACAGTGATTTTAATCAAGGCCGATCTATTTTAGGCTGGCTGGTACCTTAGAAACTGCTGCTGTGTATGCCGAGAATTTTGAGCTGCCTTTGATAATGAAGGTGACTTAAAGAGTTACCAAAGAGCGAGAGAGAAAACAAAGTTCAAACCAAAAAGAGAATTTGGGTTCAGATGCACATAATACTTTGCTCTTATATAGTACCTTTCATCTTAGAGTGTCAAAGCTCTTAGCATAAATTAATTAACTAGACCTCTTCAGAGGCAGCGATAGTTCAAGCATCATTACACTCATCATTTCAAATGAGCAAACTTTGACATGAAGCTAAATAACTTATCCGAGTAACACAAGTCAGCTGAAGAAATCAATACTTTATGGCAACTGTATCATAGTCTCTGACAGCAATGGGTATAATACTAAAAACACACAGGGTGGATGCGACAGTTGTGATGCAACTTTTTAGAGTTGTTTATCACAATTTGGGGTTTATTCATCATAATAACCTCTATTAACATGACAAGAATTCTAGTGTCAGCTTTGTTTACAAAGTAATTACAGTGTACATTTGAGAAAAATCAGTTGATCGTATTTAAAGCATAAATTAGTGCTGAAGCACATTTTTGTAACCAGGTAAATATTCTCAAAAAGAGCCAGCATTGTGCATTGGGTCATGACACTGGATAACAGGATTTCGATTCACCACTTAGAAGCCATGGAGACCCATTCACATGCTCAGGCTCAGAAAACCCCATGGTATCATTAATCAAAGCTGTATATGAGGTTAGAAAGCCTGAGGTGGGTATGGTAGAATGTGTTTGTTTGTTTTGTTTTGCTTGTATATGTTTTGGAGGTGGAGATATTCCATATAACATGAATCTCCCCTACCATTTTGAGAAATATTGAAATATTGAGAAGTACCCAATATTTCACGGTACTTTAGGAACTTTTCTTTTGGGGCTGCAATAAATTGCTGGGTAGACATTGTAGAAATCTGTCTCCCCCACCCATTTTTATTATTTGTGTGTCATGGATGATGGCTATACACAGGGGCGGTCTGGATAGGTCAAGGCACGGCTGCATGGGGCACCATCTGGGAAGGGCAAATTTCCCTGCTTGGCGCTGGTGCCAGACAGCGCCCTGGCCCTGCTGGATGTTCCTGCAGCGCCCGTGGCTGCCTGCTTTTGGGCCCGGCCTTGTGCGCCCAACGCCACTGAATGCGGGAGGTTTCATGCAGGCGCGTTAACCGAAGCTGAAGTTGAGCGCCGGAGCAGCTATGCATGCGAAAACCTCCGTGCATGCCCAGTAGCCCTGTGCGCAGAAGCCTGTAGACAATTCTGTTCCCTCCTTCCTGCCTGCCATATGTTACAGAGCTGAGCCTGAATCGCCGGGGTGAGCTAGACCAGGGTAAAATGCAGATTTTGTTGCTGATTCAAAAGAATGATCCACCTAGTCCTACGCTTATCACATGGGATTTCAAAGCTGAACATATTCTTTTTTTTCACAGCATTTAGTAATTACATATGTACTACTATATGGATGCTTCATTTGAGCTGTCATGGCTAGCCATTGATAGACCTAACCCCATTAATTCCTTTGAATGCTTTCTGAAGCTGTCAAAACTATAGGCAAATACATCTTGTGGTGGGAAAATCCCTTCAGTTAATTCTGTGTTTTATTAATTTTCTCTGTAACTAGACAACCAATTTCTCAAATCTAATAGTAGCAGAGAGGCACATATCAGGTGGAACGGCGGAACACTACACTTAAAGAGCAAAACCAGTAGCATAAATTACAAAAACTTTAAGAAACAAACATAGCTGATGAAAAGACTAGGATCCTTTGGCCCTTCTACATTGCCATATAATCCAGATTATCAAAGCAAATAATCTATATTATCTGATTTGAACTGGATTATGTGAGTCTACACTATGATATAATCCATTTCAAAGCAGATGATCTAGATTTTATATAGCAGTGTAGAAGGGAGGGAGGAGAGTGAGTCAAAGAATGGCTTTCCTACAAACTTTTAAAACCCTATCTGTCTACTGATCTATTCATTTCCCATTATGAGGGCTATTTTCTTATGTAGGGCATTGTTGAATCTCCAAATTTTTTTTGAGTGGTACCTACTTTCACAGGTTGAGATTCCATATCCAATGTTATAGAAGGAGAAAGAGAACAGTAAGCAACTGCAAAAGAAATGAAAATAAAAAGTGTGGTATCAGTGTTTCAAGGGGAAGCAGCCAACTGTGAAAGAGGAAACTGCAGGCCATATTCTAGACCCTTTCTTCTATAGTGACTTGGCTCATAGGGAGCCAGGTATTCCAACAATAGGCAGGTTGGAATCCGTCACTTCCTTGTGCCATTACTTTTGCTACCACTGCTTACACCTTGAGTGAAAATGATGACTTTTATGGCTACTTGATTCATGAGAAGTTTCTTCCTGTGTGTAGGATTTATCAGTTTTTCCTCCTATGATGCATATTCATTATATTTTGTAAATTTTTCTATAAATATTTGCAAATTTCTGTATTGATTCTAACACATTTTTGTAGTCTTCTGGTCACACCACAACTGAATCTGTACAGTTGTTTCAATGGTAGTGTCACACATGTTCCTCACTCCAGTTTCTCATTCACTCATTTTTCCAACCTTGATAAGTAACCAGTAATTTTTTTGTTCTGTGAGATTAAAGATATGTAACCTCTTTCAACCCAAGAGCCAAATAGAACAAATAAATTCTTGAGGACCGTACTCCAGTGATGGGACCAAAACTCCCACTATATTTACTCAATGCTTTTATGATTGCTAAATCTGCAGACCAGACATTTCAGTCCTTTAGAATGAGACAAAAAACTGTACAAAAGTGGAAACTACCAGATGATGGTGTCATAGGTAATGGACATAGTCATTTTAATAAACTTAGAGAGTCATGTGATTCCCTAGGCTGATTTCAGCACTAGGACCAAGTCTACTTTGACTTACAGCATTTCCATAAATAAGAAATCTCTAAGTAACCCTATCATACCAGCCCTGCTGAGGACTTGCAGGCTCAGGGTTGTTGCTTCCTCAGCTGAGGCTATCCATGTGGAATGCAACATTTCTCTTTTCCTAATGCCTATTATATTTTTAGTGAATCATGTCTTTTCAAGCTGTGCCCAAAATATAACAGCTTAGTTTCATCATCCTGGCTTCTAGAAAGAGTTCAGGCTAGAATTGGTCTAGGTTCATTTATTTGCCTATAGAAATCTTTCCCAGCATCTATCAGCTTTCTTCAATGGCCTTAGTTGCATCTAGTTTGTATTACAGCAACATTTGATATATCGTTGGTACTTTTTAAATGATTTTATCACAAATGTTGGCTTCCAAGCAGGTCAGAGTTTTGGTGATAAATATTAAAGTCTTATAAGGTTTGATTCAGCATACCAAGGAAATGTACACACGCACACACCAGCTGGTCTGTACCATAAATCAGACATGAGGTACTTATCTTTGTCTGAAGCCAGTAGTTAATACAATCACCTTCCTGGCCTCAAACAAGTTCCAGACATGTTGTGATCATATTATTTCAGAGGAAAGCAATAGCAACTTACCTGTGCATGATCTTTGCTCAAGGAAATTCAATAAAAATTTGTATTGTTGACATATTAAATTCTATTCTATTCTATTCAATAAACTGATGATGAGTTCAAAGCATACACTCACACATACACTGTCCTTTTCCTATGAGCATGCTGATATCATTTCCTCACTCTTTTGTCCTAAATTTATTTACTTTTTATGTTTTATCTTTTTAAAAACAAAACACAAGATGAGATTATTCTGTTAATATTGCATCAGTACTGGCAACAAGACTGCTTCCCTCCTTGGTCCATTTTTTATTCGGGTCCATTTCAGGAAACATTATTTACACTTCGGTATTAGTCACATGTATGGAGTGTGTCAGGGGCGGTCTAACCTAATCCAGGGGTACGCAAAGAAAATTTTGTCACCGCTGCCACCGCCGCCTCCACCACCACGCCGCCACCGCTGTCGCTACTGAAAGCATGCCGGCACGCCTCCACAGCTGGCCCCATCAGTCGCGGCGCACCTCCGCATGCGCAAACATCTGTGCACGCGCACTGCCTCC
>JARBWK010000706.1:0-25800 GCA_030556195.1 Anolis apletophallus
CCGATTGTAAGACGTATCGGGGTGTCAGAGGGGTCGGCTAATATAAGCCGTACCCGAAAGTAAGCCGTACCTCGTCGCGCCCGCCGCCGCAACCGGCCCATCAGCCGTGGCACACCTCCGTGGCACACCTTTCCGCCAGGCCTCCAAGGAAGGGAGGGGGGAGAGAGCCAGAGGCGTGGCGAAGCAGCGCCGCGTCAGAGTGACGCGCCGCCGCCGCCACGCCCTGGCTCCTTTCCCCTCCCTTCTTTCGTCCAAGGAAAGGAGGGGAAAGGAGCCAGGGCGTGGCGAGGCAGCGCCGCGTCAGAGTGACGCGCGCGCCGCCACGCCTCTGGCTCTCTTCCCCTCCCTTCCTTAGAGGCCTGGCGGAAAGGTGTGCCGCGGAGGTGTGCCGCGGCCGATGGGCCCGATTTGCGGCGGCGGCGTGGCGGCGGCGGCAGCGGCAACGTGGGCGTGGCGACGGGGCACGTCTTGGGTTATATAAGACGTACCCGAAGTAAGCCGTGGGGGGGACTTTTCGGGGAAAAGAAAGTAAGACGCTGTCTTACTTTCGGGGAAACACGGTAGTTCCTTCAAGGCATGAGGGTTTTGTGTAGGAAGTTTGGCCCAATTCTATCACTGGTAGGGTGCAAGGAGCTCTTTGATTGTAGATAAACTATAAATCCCAGCAACTACAACTCCCAAATGTCAAGATCTATTTTCCCCAAACTCCACCAGTGTTCACATTTGGGTATATTGAGGATTCATGTCAAGTATGGTCCAGATCCATCATTGTTGAGTCTATAGTGCTCTCTGGATGTAGGTGAACTACAACTCCCAAACTCAAGGTCAGTGCCCACCAAACCCTTCCAGTATTTGCTGTTGATGTGTTCCAAGTTTGGTTCAATCCCATTGTTGGTGAGTTCAGAATGCTCTTTGATTGTAGGTGAACTATAAATTTCAGCAACTACAATTTCCAAATGACAAAATCAACACCCCCCCCCCCCACACACACACACACAAAATACAGATATGAAGTAGCAATGAAAATAATGTTATGGTTAGGGGTCACCACAACATGAGGAACTGTATTAAGGGGTCGCAGCATTAGGAAGGTAGAGAAACACTGGTTTAAAGGGTGAGGCCAGTTCTGTGCGCACTGCGCTCCACCAGAAAAATCCATTGCACAGGCGCAAAGGACACACCCAACCTCCTTAGTCATCAACGCGCTTGTCGAAAGCGTGGGATGAGTCCTTCCTGAATCTTCGTTCGAGAAGTAATGCCAAAGTTTACCTTAGAATCAGTTAAGGCAAGGTTGGCCTTCGAGGGAGAAGCTAGGCCTGAGATCTATTAATTCTGTGTCAAGTCCTGGGTTTGGATTCAATTATCCTGAGAGTCCAATGTTCTGGTTCTGTGATTCCTGTGCAAGCTTCCTTGGAACACCTTTTGTTCATGGATTTATGATGTATTTGTGCTTTTCGGCTATTCCTGTCCTGTGTTGTTTTGGGCTTTGCATGAGAGGTTTAGATGCCCGTGTGGGTATTTCCTAGTGTTTAGCCTTTTTTAGACCAGACCTCTTCTTTCTTTATTCCTGCTTTTTCATATATATTTTCTTGTATATTTTGCAATAAACGGTTGGATGACCCTCTGGACTCTGGTGTGGGGCTGTGGTCCTCGGTGGCTCCAGGCCTGGGCGCAACATCTCAGGGCCTTTGGCGGGACGTTTCCTTCTCAGAATTGGCCAGAACATTTTTGGAAGTCGTTTGCTCCCCGTCCCCCTCCCTCCTCTGGCCCCGCCCCCAGGAGGAGACCCCTCCCCACAAAAGCCTCCTTTGGGCGAACAACATACCACAGGCTCTTCCAATGCAGGCGGGAGTCTTCTGTTTCAGCTCTTCCAAGGGTTGGTCGTTTTTGAGAAGTCCAAGGCAGCAGTTTCGGAATTGCAGCTCAACCAGGCCAGCCGGACATCGGGCCTGCGGGGTGAACCAGGCTTGCATAGGCATTGCCGGCAAGGCTGGGCTTCCCACATTTGCTGGGGGGCAAGGGAGAAGCCCGGCCCCCTCGTGTGCTGCTCCCATGGGGACAACAGGAGGCCGAGGAAGGGGAACACTGACTGGGAGGAAGGGCCGGGGAGAGAGCACAGTGGTAACACAGCTCTGCTTGCAACCTGAAGGTTGCTGGTTCAATTCCCCGAGCTGGCTTGGATGACCAGCTAATAACAATATAGGAGCCTAGTCCACTGCCCACCCAAGCAGTCCAAACACCAATGGGGACCATTATATAAATAATGGGGAAGGGCTTTTTACAGACCTACTTTCTGGCCGGCGAGGTGAATTCGGAAGAGGGAAATACAGAAGGCTCCCGTCATGAGGATGGAACAACAGCACCCCCTTGTGATGCAAAGACGCATAACAACAACAATGACGTAATTGGAGCAGTGACATCTGGATGACGCACACCTGCATGTCCCATTACCCTGTGGCGCAGCCAAGAAGAACCCTTCTATAAACTGCACTGTACTGTCTATGTGTAAAACTGTACGTCTCTGACAGGGATTGTCTGTCGTATATGTACTGTAATCCGCACTGAGTCCCCTTCGGGGTGAGAAGAGCGGAATAGAAATAAACAGTATTATTATGATTATTCTTTAGCCATCAATCATTGACCCATTGGGCCGCCCAGCCCCGTTCTGCTCCATCCCCCATTTATTTATTTGTTTGTTTGTTGTTCATTTTTATATACCGCTCTTCCTCCCTGCCGGCTAAGGGTGGTTTACGTAAAACAACAGATTAAAATGCAGATAAAACACTTGTTATGTAAAACACAAGGACATAGTGTTGTCCGGGGGAACTTAGATTGAAGGCCTGCTTAAAAAGGGTCGTCCTGCAGGCCCTCCGGAAGGGGGCTAACTTCGTGATAGCCTGAACGCCGTCTGGTAACACGCTCCATAGTGTTGGTGCCACCACAGAGAAGGCTCGTTGTCACTGAGAGGCGACAGGAACGAAGTGATGGAATCACCAGAAGGTTTTGTTCTTCTGAGCGCAGAGATCTTGGGGGAGCGTATGGGGTGAGGCAGTCCCTCAGGTACCCTGGCCCTAGACCATACAAGGCCTTAAAGGTCAAAACCAGCACCTTGAAGACAATCCGGTACTCTACTGCAGTGTTTCTCAACCAGTGTGCCGGTGCACACTAGTGTGCCGTGAGCGATCATCAGGTGTGCCGTGGGAAATGGGAACCTCCAGGAAGGGGGAGGGGGGGAGAGTTTAGTGTGTTGAAGTATAAAAACCCTAAGAAACCTACCTCTATAAAGGCACAAAATTATAACCACCCCCTCCCCACCCGCTGTCTACTTGGTCTCTCCCTCTCCATGCATTGGGAAGGCCCGCCCCCCTTTCCCCAAGTAGAGACCTCCTCTTGCCTCCTGGGGGTTCTGTGTGGGAAGTTTGGCCCAGTTCTATCATTGGTGGGGTTCAGAATGCTCTTTGATTGTAGGGGAACTATAAATCCCAGCAACTACAACTCCCAAATGTCAAGGTCTATTTCCCCTGAACTCCATCTGCGTTCATATTTGGGCATATTGAGTATTCATGCCAAGTTTGGTCCTGATCCAACATTGTTTGAGTCCACAGTGCTCTCTGGATATAGGTGAACTACAACTCCAAAACTCAAGGTCAATGCCCACCAAACTCTTATAGCATTTTCTCTTGGTGATGGGAATTCTGTGTGGGAAGTTTGTGCCTTTCTGCCATTCCTGCCAGGATATCTATCTATGTTGTGTTCATCGAAACAGGCCCAGGTTTCACACTGAGTGTATAAATACATTTAAAAACATATTAGCTATATGTATGACTGTGTTAGAGTGTCGTTTTGTGTCATTTTGGTTGGTGGTGTGCCCCAGGATTTTGTAAGTGTAAAAAGTGTGCTGCGGCTCAAAAAAGGTTGGGAAACACTGCTCTACTGGTAACCAGTGCAATTGCCGTAGGATTATTTATTTATTTATTTATTTATTTATTTATTTATTTATTTATTAAGTTTGACTTGGTATGCCGCTCTCTCTGGAGCCCAGAGCGGTTCACAGGAATAGCAGAATAAAAACATAAAACATATACATTAATACATTAAAATCCATCAAAACAATTTCAATCCCCTGACTAAAACAATTGGCAAGCTAGCAGCAGGACCGCAGGTGTGATAGATGGCGATCGGCTATGGGCCGAATGCCTTCCTAAACAACCACGTTTTTACTGCTCTGCGGAACGGCAGAAGGGCCCGAGTGGCCCGTATCTCATCCGGAAGGCTGTTCCACAGAGTTGGTGCCACTACGGTGAACGCCCTCCGGCGGGGAGTGTCCAGTCTACAGACCCTAACACTGGGCACATCCAATAGGTTGAGCCCTTCTGAGCGCAGTGATCTCCTGGGCACATAAGGGGTAAGCCGCTCCCTCAAGTACCCTGGCCCCAAACCATACAAGACCTTGAAAGTTAAAACGAACACCTTGAAGGAGACCCGGAATTCAATTGGGAGCCAGTGCAGCTCGCGCAAGAGAGGGGTCACGTGATCAGATCTTCAGGCTCCCGAGAGCAGACGCGCTGCAGCGTTCTGCACCAGCTTAAGTTTCCGGATCGCCGACAAGGGTAGACCAATGTACAGCGCATTACAGTAATCGAGCCTCGAGATGACCGTGGCTTGGATCACCGTGGCCAGGTCGCAGCGGGAGAGGTAAGGAGCCAGACGTTTTGCCAGACGCAGATGGAAGAAGGCTGTCTTGCAGGCGCAGCCAATTTGCGCCTCCATTGACAGCTGGGTGTCCAGTCGGACCCCCAAACTCTTGACAGATGGTTGCGGGCAGAGGGCCGCACCGTCGAACGTCGGCAGCTGGGTCTCTACCCCCTCTGATTGGTGTGATGTGCTCTCTTGCAGGTGCTCCCACCAGCAATCGAGCGGCAGCATTTTGCACCAGCTTGAGTTTCCAGGTTGTCGACAAGGGAAGGCCAATGTAGAGGGCATTACAGTAGTCTAACCTCAAGATGACCATTGCCTGGATCGCCGTAGCGAGGTCATTCCTGGATAGGTAAGGAGCCAGTCGCCTAACCTGTCGAAGATGGAGAAATGCTGTCCTGCTAACCGTGGAGACCTGGGTCTCCATCGATAGCAGTGGGTCCAATTGAACCCTCAGGCATTTTACCAAAGGCGATGGGCTTAGCCGCTCGCCATCCAGGGTAGGCAACCGGCACTCACCCATGCCATGATGATCCAGCCATAGGATCTCCATTGAGAATGTCCCCTGGAGGTCTCTCTCCAGCCTCTCTTTGAGGTCATTGAGAGCGGGGGGGGGGGATACCCACCTCTCTGGGCCCTTGATTCCACACCCAAATCATAGTCCAGCCCCCTTCAGGCCGGAAAAGCACAATCAAAGCACCCCTGTCAGATGGCCACCCAGGTTCTGTTCAAAAGCCTCCAAAGAAAGAGCTTCCACTGGACTCTGAGGCAGAGAGTTCCACTGTTGAACAGCTCTTCAGGTTAGGATATCTTCCTCATGTTCAGGCTGAATCTCCTCTCCTGCCATTTGAACCCGTGGCCCCATTGAGTCCTCGGCTCCAGGGCAGACGGAAACAATTCTGCCCCCCCCCCCCCGCGCCTTATGACAGCCCTTAAAATATTTAGGCATGGCCCTCCTGCCTCCTCTCAGCCTTCTCTTCTGGAGGCAAAACAGACCCAGCCCTTGAAGCCGCTCCTCATGGGGATTCATGGTCCCCAGAACTGAATGATTAAGTAGAAAGAAAACATGGATGTTTGCTGGGATATCCCACAGTGTGAACCGACCGTCCGCACAGATGGAAGGAACGCCTTATTCCAACAACAGCGAAGAACGGCTTCTGGAGATCTGCGAATTGGCCCAAATTATCCATCTGACAACAATGTGGGCTTATGTCCGTTACAAGATGTATTAATTGGAAGAGTGTCATCAAGAGTAGAAGTGAGGTTGTGGAGCATGATTTGAAGGGAGTGGAATAACCAGGGAGAACCATTGACCGGCAGAACGAGGCTGGTAGAAGTGTCTCCCTGTCGGTCTGTTTGGCCGCCCACGTTTAGTATTAGTATTACTACGTCAGTCTGTGGGTTGATTGGTTATGTTGTTTTATGGTGTTATAAATTTTACTGCGCTATGTTTTAATTAAACGGGTGGCCTCCTTTCTCCACAATCGGGGACAACAAGTGGTGAGGGGCGGAGTGGTCTCCGAGGGGCAGAGTGGTCTCCGAGGGGCTCCCCCTCGATTGTGGGGTGCCTCAAGGGGCCATTCTTTCCCCTCTATTATTCAACATCCATATGCGTCCACTGGCCCGACTGCTACGTAGTTTTGGTCTGGCGTGCCATCAGTATGCTGATGACACCCAGCTTAAGAACATAAGAACATAAGAAGAGCCATGCTGAATCGGGCCTCAGCCCACCTAGTCCAGCATTCTGTGTCACACAGTGGCCCACTAGTTGTACACGGGGATCTCTAGCAGAAGGGAGGGCAAAACCCTCACCTGCTCCCGACCCCCCACAACCAGTACCCAGGGAATCCTGCCTGCCTCCATCAACACAGAGGTGGCACTTGGATGTCCATTTCAGTAGCTACTGATTCCCTTGGTCTCCATGAATCTGTCTAATCCTGCCTTGAAGCTGCCCAGGCTGACCGCTGTCACAACCTCCTCTGGAAGTGAGTTCCATAACCCAATGACCCTCTGGGTGAAGAAATATTTCCTCTTATTAGTCCTAATTTTCCTACCTTGGAGCTTCAGGGAGTGCCCTCTAGTCCTAGTGTTGTGTGACAGAGAAAATATTTTTTCTTTATTCACCTTTTCTATCCCATGCATGATTTTATACACTTCGATCAAGTCACCTCTTAGACGCCGTCTTTCAAGGCTGAAAAGACCAAGGCGTTGCAACCTGATTTCATAAGGAGCTGCTCCATCCCTTGGATCATTTTTGTTGCCCTTCTTTGTACCTTTTCCAGTTCCGTTATATCCTTCTTGAGGTGCGGTGACCAGAATTGTACACAGTACTCCAAATGTGGCCTCACCATAGATTTGTAGAGAGGTAATACAACATTTGCTGACCTATTTTCGATTCCCTTCCTGATCATGCCAAGCATAGAATTTGCTTTTTTCACTCCTGCTGCGCACTGGGTTGACATCTTCATTGAGCTGTCCACCAAGACCCCGAGATCCCTTTCCTGGTTTGTCTCGGAAAGCTTTGACCCCAACAATTTGGTAGGTGTAGTTGGGGTTCTTTGCCCCGATGTGCATGACTTTACACTTGTTGAGGTTAAAATGCATTTGCCACTTTGTTGCCCATTCACTCAATTTCGAGAGATCTTTCTGGAGCTCTTTACAGTCAGTTTCATTTTTAACTACCCTGAACAGTTTAGTGTCGTCTGCAAACTTTGCTACCTCAGAATTTACTCCTACATCCAGGTCATTAATGAATAAATTAAAAAGTAACGGACCCAAAACTGAACCTTGGGGTACGCCACTTCTCACCTCTTTCCACCCAGAGAAATGTCCGTTTATTACCACCCTTTGTTTCCTACAGTTTAGCCAGGTTCCAATCCAGGACAAGACCTGTCCCCTGATTCCATGGCTGAAGAGCTTATTTAGGAGCCTTTGGTGAGGGACTTTGTCAAAAGCCTTTTGAAAGTCAAGGTAAACAATATCGACTGGGTCCCCTTTATCTATGTGTTTATTTACACCCTCAAAGAATTCTAACAAGTTAGTAAGACATGATTTGCCTTTGCAGAAACCATGTTGATTTTCCTTCAGCAATGCCTGTTCTTCTATGTGCCTAGTAATATTTTCTTTAATAATGGTTTCCATCACTTTGCCTGGAACTGAGGTTAAACTGACTGGTCTATAATTTCCTGGATCACCTCTGGATCCTTTCTTGAAGATCGGAGTTACATTTGCCTCCCTCCAGTCCTCGGGCACAGTGCCTGATCTAAGAGAAAGGTTATATATTTTGGCTAGAAGTTCAGCAATTTCACACTTGAGTTCCTTAAGAACTCTGGGGTGGATGCCATCTGGACCTGGTGATTTGTTGACATTTAGTTTAGTAAGGCATGTGAGAACATCTTCCTTGTTTATCTCTATCTGTTTTAATTCATTTAATTCCCTCCCTGAAAAAACTGACTCAGCTGCAGGCATATGTTGTCTGTCCTCCTGTGTGAAAACGGAGGCAAAGAAGTCATTTAGCCGCTCAGCAATCTCCTTGTCTTCACTGATTTTCCCTTTCTGACCATTGTCGTCGAGTGGCCCAACTGCTTTTCTAGTTGGGCCACTCGACAAGCAGCAGCGAGCAGCGGCATTCTGCACCAGCTTGAGTTTCTGAATTGTCGACAAGGGAAGGCCAACGTAGAGGGTGTTACAGTAGTCTAACCTCGAGATGACCGTCGCTTGGATCACCGTGGCCAGGTCATCCCTGGACAGGTAGGGTGCCAGTCGCCTAGCCTGTCGAAGATGGAAAAATGCTTTGCTGACCTGAGTCTCCATGGACAGCAAAGGATCCAGATGAACACCCAGACTCTTAACAAGGGATGACGGGCTAAGTTGCTTGCCATCCAGGGTAGGCAACCGGCTCTCATCCAGCCCAGGGCGACCGGGCCACAAGATCTCCGTCTTCGACGGATTCACCTTCAGCCGGCTGGCATGCAGCCAACCAGCCACGGCTTCGAGGCATTGATGGAAACAATCGGGTACGGTGTCCGGCCTGCCGTCCATTCTCAGCAGAAGCTGGGTGTCATCCGTGTACTGATAACACCCCAGACCAAAGTCGCGGGCCAGCTGGGCCAAGGGGCGCATATAGATGTTGAATAATAAAGGAGAGAGGATGGCCCCCTGGGGGACCCCACAACTTAATGGGAACCTCCCGGAGACCTCCTCTCCCCTCTCCACACGTCGTCCCCGGTCCTGGAGGAAGGAGGCCACCCATTTAAGGGCAGTCCCCCTAATCCCAGTCACGGCTAAACGGTCCAGGACTCTGTGATGTATCAGTGAATGATGCATGCAGGTCCCAGTAGGGGAGCCTTTTGCAGCTGACAGAGGGTAATTTTGTCAGCGCCGATTGTGTTCAAGTGCAGGCCAAGGTCTTAAGACACTGCGCCCAGTGTGCCCATCACCACTGGGACCACCTTGACTGGCTTGTGCCAGAGTCTTTGCAGTTCGATCTTCAAATCCATGTCTTGTGTCGGCTTCATGGGGTCCTGAGTTCTGCGTAGATTTTTATGAATATTTTGTGAATATTTTTCTAAATATTTTTTGACTATTTATTTATTTAAACTTATCAGTCGCCACTCCCGCTCGGCTCGGGGCGACTCACAACAGTAAAATCATACAGTAAAACAGGATAAAACACCATATAACAACAACAATACTACAATAAAGCATTAAAGTTAAAAACAACACTAAGATCAGTTAGAATATGAGGGCAGCTAGTGTCTAACTCAGTGTTTCCCAACCTTTTTTGAGCCGCGGCACACTTTTTACATTTGCAAAATCCTGGGGCACACCACCAACCAAAACGACACGAAATGACACTCTAACACAGTCATACACATAGTTAATATGTTTTTCAATGTATTTATACACTGTTTCGGAGAACCCAACATAGATCTCCTGGCAGGAATGGCAGAAAGACACAAACTTCCCACACAGAACTCCCATAACAAAGAGAAAATGCTATAAGAGTTTGGTGGGCATAGACCTTGAGTTTGGGAGTTGTAGTTCACCTATATCCAGAGAGCACTGTGGACTCAAACAATGTTGGATCAGGACCAAACTTTGCATGAATACTCAATATGCCCAAATATGAACGCAGATGGAGTTCAGGGGAAATAGACCTTGACATTTGGGAGTTTTAGTTGCTGGGATTTATAGTTCCCCTTCAATCAAAGAGCATTCTGAACCCCACCAATGATAGAACTGGGCCAAACTTCCCACACACAACCCCCAGGAGGCAAGAGGAGGTCTCTACTTGGGGAAAGGGAGGCGGGCCTTCCCAATGCATGGAGAGGGGAGACCAAGTAGACAACGGGTGGGGGGGGGTGGTTGTAATTTTGTGCCTTTATTGAGGTAGGTTTCTTAAGGTTTTTATACTTCAACACACTAGACTCCCCCCCCCCTTTCCTGGAGGTCCCAATTTCCCACGGCACACCTGATGATCGCTCACAGCACACTAGTGTGCCCCGGCACACTGGTTGGGAAGCACTGGTCTAACTGATTGACAGATTTCTTAGAAGCCAAATGTCTGTTGGAACAGGAGTGTTTTGCATGCCTTCCGAAATGCCAGTAAGCCTTGTATTTAATTTTGTAAATATTTTTCCGACTATTTCTGCATATATTGTTCTGAATACTTTTCTGTAAATATATTTAGAAATATATATTTTTTGTGTAGTTGTTTTTTTTTTTAAAAAAAGCTACAACTCCCAGTCATTCTACAGCATAGAGCCAGGACAGGGGCGTAGCCAGGATTTTGGTTCGGGGGGGCTGAGTTTGGTTGGGGGGGAGCTGAGACTGGCTGGAAGAGGGTCTACCCTAGCAAATCTTTTGTATTGTTATCCCAATAACCCCATTAATGTGGGATATACTGAGCACGGTGATCAGATCATGATATGAATAAACATAACAGTTTAAATAATGTACCAGTAAGGCCTTCTCGCGGACCACCCTGAGAATTTGGGGGTGCTGAAGCCCCTTAGCCCCGGCTACATGCCTGGCCAGGGCTATAGTGGAAGGGGCCCCAAAATGCATTTATTCTGGAGGGTAAATACACCCAGAAAAGGTACAAAAGGCATCAAAAGAAAAAAAATTGTTGTTGTTATTGTGCTAAAATTTCCAGGCATTTTATTTTGTTTAAATAAATAGGGTTATTTTATTATTTTAAAGATAATATAAGGCTGAAAAATATATAATATAATATAGTTTTACAAATTGCATTACCTTTTGATATAATATAATACGGAAGGCGTGACAATATATTACGATCCAGGTTAGTTTATTCAATACAACAGCTGAGGGTCTGCTCTATAATAAAATAAAGTAGTATGAAGACCAGAACCCCATCCCTTCCGGTAATCAGATTTTATACAGCAAGGCAATTCTGAGTCCTGCCCCTTCATCCTTCTCACTGGCTAACATCTGTAAGCTGATCTGACATCACCAATCAATTAAAGCCTTGTGTCATCTTTCTCCTACTGGCTGACAACCATTGCGCAGTTTTAATTACCATTCCATTGTTAATGCTATCTCTATGTGTGCAAGCTGTCCCCAAAGCGAAACATTTCTCTTGTCTTCCCACCGGGAGCCAGCCGAGTGAAGCTAACTTGTAAACAAACGCACATGGCACTACTCTAAGCCAATCACAGCTGTGCTTCTCTGCACCAATGGTAGCTGTACCTTTTAGACCAATCGCAGTGGCTATTTCTCGTGCTGCTGCGGCTGGCAAGATACCTTCGCTATTCTGAGCCTATGCTATGTAGCACTTTCTCCTGGCGTCTCTTCTGTAAATCAACAATTCTACTTTATTAATAATAATAGTTATTATAATAATAATTAGAATAATAATAATAATAAATATTATTATTGATTACTCAAACCGACAGCTTGCAGGCACCCACAGCCTTGAGCCAGAGCAGTTGCAAGCGCGACCAAACTGCATTTAGTTCCACCTTTGGTGATGCTGCCATCACAACAAATACGGTGATTTAAGAAGGAACGGGTAACTCTGCTTGAAGTGGATTCTGCGAAATTCATTGTGTGAGAAGGATTTAGGGATGTGGACATAGTAATTCTGGAAATACTGGCCTAGACACCCTGAGGACGTGGCGTCCCACGTGCGCATCGCCATATGATTCGTATTATAAGCACCATTTTGGGAATCATTTATGGCACGAAACACAGTGTGTGGACAGCAAACCCACCTTGTCCAGCAGAGGGTCCACTCCCGGCCACCCACCAAAGTGATTTCGGAGTATTTGGGGTTCCTGGGCAAAGGGCGGATGGCCCCGCTGACTTCAACGTGGAGGCATTTCCTCCGCCTTCAAGTAACCGCCGCAATGATGAACTCTTATAGGATGCATACATTTTCATCACGGACTCGCCTGTGTTTCCGTATGAAGCCACACCTCAAGGCAGCAGAGAAGGGGATGAGGCGCAAACAGTGGGTGGGACTAGATGTCCCTCAGGGGCCCCTCCCATTTCTATATACCGGGGTGGGGGGTAGGCTTTCCAAACACAGGCCCAGATCAGGCCCTTTTGCCGCCCAAGGCCAAAGGGTCTGCCTCTGCCCCTCCCCGCCCTGGCTCCGCCCCTCCCCACCCCCGGCTCCGCCCCTCCCCCTCACCGGATTGAAGGCGGGGCGAGGAGAAAGAGGTGCCCTCCCGCCACGCTTCCTGCACGTCGTCCACCCCTTTTCGGCGGGGCTGGCGCGACACAAGGGAGGGGCGGCGGCGCGGGTTCTCTCCACCTCCCTGGCTTGGCGTTGCCAGGCAGGGAGGAGGAGGCGGAGAGAACCCGCGCTGCAGCCCCTCCTCCCTTGCGTGGCGTGACGATGCAAGGGAGGGAGGGCCGGTGGCGGGGGTTCTCTCTGCCTCCTCCTCCCTGCCTGGCGACGCCAAGCCAGGGAGGCAGAGAGAGCTGCGCCGCCGCCCTCCTCCCTTGCGTCACCACGCAAGGGAGGAGGGGCGGCGGCGGGACTCCTCTCTGCCTCCTCCCTGGCTTGGCGTCGCCAGGCAGGGAGGAGGAGGCAGAGAGAAGCCGCACCGCCGGCCCTCCTCCCTTGCGTCGTCATGCCACGCAAGGGAGGAGGGGCGGCAGTGCGGGTTCTCTCCGCCCCTCCCCGCCCCCGCTTCCTCGCCGGTGCGAGGAGGAAGGAAAGCCCCACCCCCGGAGCCGATGCGGGGCCTTCCCACGGCTGCTCCTCCCTCCCTCTCTCAACCACCATGCCGGCCTGAGAAGTGTCCGAAATCGCCCTTTTCAGGCCGGCTTTAGGAGGGAGGGAGGATTGGCTCCGCGCCGGCGAGGAGGCAGGGGTGGAGCCGGTGGTGAGGAGGGGCGGAGTCAGGGTCGGAGCCGATCCTCCCTCCCTCCCTCCTAAAGCAGAGCCGAGGGGAGCAGAGCAAAGGGAGGGGGCGGCCACGCATGCGCCCTTTTTTATTATTATTTTTTCAAAAAAAATTGCATTTTTGGGGGGATTTTTTTAAAAAAAATTGGGGGTCCGGATCTGCTGCCCCCCCAAAAGTGCCGCCCGAGGCCATGGCCTAGGGTGGCCTTATGGGTAATCGGGGCCTGTCCAAACATCCAAGTCCCATCATCCCCTCACCAAGGCCTTCCTTTGCTATCAGGGCTGAAGGGGGTGATAGGCCTGCCAGGGATGGCCCCTCGAGGTCCAGGCCCCACTTTACGGGCCCCCATCACCCCCTTGAGGGCTATTTATTTATTTATTGTTTCGATTTGTATACCATCCTTCCAGTTTGGCTCAGGATGGTTTACAGTACGTCGACCAAGCATTAACGCAACGTTAACATAAAACAACATATAGGTCACATAGAGACTCTATGGCGCGGGGGAAGGAGCCTCGCCCATCCCATGGGACTCTGGGTCTCCGGTGGCTTCTTCTCCTTGTTCCCTGGGCTGCTTGCAAGATGAGAAATGTCTATATTCCTGGGATTCCCATGCATTGAGCCCGGGCCATTCAAGTGGTACGAAACTGCATTAATTCTGCCCTGTAGATGCACTTCCAGCTGAGACAATCCTTCCACAGGGCTGTCCACGGATCACAGCTGACTTGGGGTCACACCACATTAACAACAACAGTAGCACTCTATTCTTACCGTGTGTGTGTGTGTCTGTGTGTGACAACTCTATGGTGTCCCAGCACCAGCCCTCTTGGAAAGCTAAAGGCCTTGTGGAACCACAACTCCCGGGGTTCCATAGCACTGAACCAGGGCAGTGTGAATGCGCCCGCCTTCTTTCAGTGCATCGGTCTGGAACCAATCCCTGCGAAAAGGACCGAGGAGGAGCCTTTGTGGGCCCCAAGCGGAAGGTGAGCCGGGAGTGTGACGCAGCAGCGGAGAAGGCCAATGTGATGGAGTGCCCGAGGCCCCGCTCCCTTCTCCCTTGGAAGAACAGCCCTGGGTCCAGTCCTGGGCTACAACATTCACGAAGGGAGGGCGGGCGGGTGGGCGGGCGGAGGGGCCCAGAGAAGGGCCACTCACACGGCCAACGCTCAGGAAAAGGGCCACAAGGACGCCTGCTAAGGAGCAGCCCAGGGACACGTTGAGCTTGGGCTGGAGGAAGCTGAGCGGGACCGGAGAGCCATGTCTGGAGGCTGGAAAGGAAGGAGGTCCCAGCCAATGGTGTGAGCGAGAGGGTGCGTGGCAATTCGTAAGAAATGCTACTTTTGAGTATTTCCGCACCTGGAACGCCAACCAGGAAGTGGACTTTCTTTATAGAACTTCGGGGCCAGGATTTTCTTAAGTGTCGTTATTAGGTCGTAGGGGGGGCACCCTCCTTCTCTCTCACCACCCTCCCGCCTCCCTTGCCAATAAGTATTATGGCAAGGCAAGCCCTAAACTCGCTCCTTCTTTCGGCTGGAAGCCGGAAAAATGTAAACAGAGAGGATTACTCAAGTAAATCTGCAAGGAGGGCACTTTGGATGAAGGGCCCTCCTTTGTGGATTTACTCTGAGTAAACCTCTCTGTTTACATTTTTCCAGGCTTCCCTGCCCCTCCTGCCTGCCAGGATCTAAAGCATCAAGAGTATTGGGGTAGTTGCACACAACACGTGAGAAACCAACCTAATGTATAATAGAATGAATGCTAACTTATAGAGTAAGTGCCTAATATTATAAGTAATCCAACTGGTCATATACCTACATTCCATGCACATGCAATAATACAGCAGTAATAACAATGGGTATAAGAAGAGGTAAAATTCAAACCGAAGTACTCTGACTGTGGTCCCTCCTCAAGCGGTGCAAACTGCAAAAGGCTCTTCTCTCTGAGCCCGGAAAGGCAAAACCCGGGCACAATGTTTGCTGCCTGGGTGCACACACATACATATTCTTGGGGGAGGGGTTGCTGCAGAATCTTCTCTATGAGCCCGGGATTCTGCAGCAAATCCCCCAAAGAATATGTATGTGTGTGCACCCAGGCAGCAAACGCTGTGCCCGGGTTTTGCCTTTTCCCGGCTCAGAGAAGAGCCTTTTGCACCGCTTGAGGAGGGAGCACAGTCAGAATACTTCGGTTTGAATTTTACCTCTTCTTAGACCCCTTGTTATGACTGCTGTATTATTGCATGTGCATGGAATGTAGGTATATGACCAGTTGGATTACTTATAATATTAGGCACTTACAGTAGCATTCATTCTATGATACATTAGGTTGGTTTCTCACCCCAATACTCTTTGATGCTTTAGATCCTGGCAGGGGAGGAGGAGTGGACGGCTCTCCCTGCCCCTCCTGCCTGCCAGGATCTAAAGCCTTGAAGAGGCTTCACGAGGGGCCAACTTCAGCCCTCCAGGTAGGTGTTTTGGACTTCAACTCCCACCATTCCTCACAGCCTCAGGCCTCTTCCTTTTCCTCTCAGCCTGGGCAAACTTGGGCCCTCGCTCCCTCAGGATCGGGGTGAGAGAGAGGCAGCGGGGAGCGAGGGGGCTCCTCCTCCTTTTTTTGCTGCTTCCAAGAATAGAATACCCCCTCCCTACCTCCCTCCTCCCCTCCCTCCTTCCTATTTGGAGAGTCCCATCTAGAATTCAGTGTGATTTATTCAAGTTTTGGCCTACAACTCCCAGAAATCCCAGCCAATTTACCAGCTGTTAGGATTTCTGGGAGTTGTAGGCCAAAACCATCTGGAATGCGCATGCGCTGGCATACGAACTACTAACGAATTTCGTTAGTAATTAAGTTACATTTTAGAAATTTTTGGAAAATTTTTTGTAAGTCTTTCTATTACTAATAAAAAAAAAATCCCCCCCCCATTTGATTTTAGAATCACGATTTTTGAGTTCAAAACCATGCCTAGTAGGTAGGTAGGGGGAAGGAGGGTGCCCCCTGACCCCGCTCCTCTCCCTTTTCAAGCCAGGCTGCACAGAGGGGGACTTGGAACCTCTGGGCTCACCGGGACTGGCAGGCGACACCCCCTTTCTTCCCTCCCATGGCGGGCTCAAGGCTTCCCGCCACTGCTGAGGTGTTCGGTGCCCTTCCTTGAGTCAGCGCTCCTCCTGCTTTCGGGGCCGAAGGCAAACTTGTTCGTTCGGGGTTTGGTTGGTTTATTTCTCTCTGTTGGCTGCCCTGTAAAGGCGCAAACGGAAGCCGGAGACCTGGCAAGAGCCGTCTTTGTTTCTAGTAGGCATGGGCAAACTTTGGCCCTCTTGGTGTCTTGGACTTCAGCTCCCACAGTTCCTAACAGCCGGTATGCCTGGTGTAGATGCAAACTCTATAATAATACATAAGAATGTAATGGAACTGATTTATATACCGGCCTATCTCCCGCTAGGGGACTCAGGGCGGTTTCCACGTAGACAACTTACACAAAAACTACAAAGTAAGTCCAAACATAGGCATAAAATTATGACTACACTTATAGATTAATTAAAAGACCAAACTCTATTCCTTTGTATGGCAAGGAGACTGTAATATTATAGCTTACTTTCAAAGTATTATGTATACTAATAGTATTATACTAATAGTATATACTAATAGTATTATATACTGGTAGTGTATTATATATGTTGTGGTATAGTAATATAGTACAATATAATAATAATATATAATAAAATAAGTATATATTAGCTATTACATGACATTTTTACTAATAACATTGCAGTATAGTACAATATAGTAATATATAATACTAATACTTTGCTATGCTAATATAATATATATGCATATAAAATTGATAATATAATGTGTTGCCATATAATACTACCAATAATACAACTAATAATACAATATAATATATAATAATAATTATAATAATATTGTGATATAGTGATACTATGGGCCCTCCAGTTGCGCACTGGGTTAAGCTGCTGATCTGCTGAACTTGCTGACCAATTGATTGATTGATTGATTTTATTATTTATGAGTCGCCCTCCACGTCAGTGCTCCGGCGACTTACACATAAAACACATAAAAAGAGTTCAATAGTTAAAAGCTAAAAGAATAGGAAAATTAATTAAAATAGTTCCAGTAACTCAGGCTAAGTCTGGAGGGTGTCCTTAGCCGTTAACCGAAAGGTTAACGGTTTGAATCCGAGGAGCGGGGTGAGCTCCCGCAGGTAGCCCCAGCTTCTGCCGACCTAGCAGTTCGAAAACATGCAAATGTTAGTAGATCAATAGGTACCGCTCCAGCGGGAAGGTGACCGCGCTTCATGCAGTCATGCTGGCCACATAACCTTGGAGGTGTCTATGGACAACGTCGGCTCTTTGGCTTAGAAATGGAGATGAGTACCACCTCGCCAGAGTTGGACACAACTAGACTTAATGTCAAGGGGAAACCTTTACCTTTTTATAGTAATACTAATATATTAAATATAATTACTACTGATAATATATAATGATATATAATGATATTCTGCTTTATTATTGTACTAGCTTGGGGACCCGGCGGTGCCCGGGATATTTGAGAAACGTGTTAGTTGGTCTTTAGCAGTTATTCATGTGGATTGCAGTGGCGTCAGGAAGTTAGTGAAGGCACTGCGAGTCCCATCATCCATGGTCCACTCCAAACTGCACCAGGATGTAGAGTGGGTCATGGGGGCTCTGTGTGGCAAGTTTGGCCTTGATCCATCATTATTGGGAGTTGCAGTGGTATCAGTACTGAAGGTACTGGAAGTCCCATCATGTGTGGTCTGTCCTCCTCTGAACTGCACCAGGATGTAGAAAGGGTCATGGGGGCTTTGTGTGCAAAGTTTGGCCTTGATCCATCATTATTGGGAGTTGCAGTGGTATCATGAAATTACTGAATGTACTGCAAGTCCCATCATCTGTGGCCCACCCTCCTCCAAACTGCAGCAGGATGTAGAGTGGGTCATGGGGTCTCTGTGTGCCAAGGTTGGTCTTCATTGGTGATTGGATGAGGGTTGCATTGTTTTCAGGAAGTGAGTGCAAGTCCCATCATCTATGGTCCATCGTCCTTCAAAGTGCAGCAGGATTTAGAGTGGGCCATGGGGGCTCTGTGTGGCAAGTTTGGTCTGTATTGGTCATTGGATGAGGGTCACAGTGCTCTCAGGAAGTGAGTGAAGGTACTTCAAGTCCCATCATCTGTGGTCTGTCTCACACAAAACTGCACCAGGATGTAGAGTGGTTCATGAGGGCTCTGTCTGCCAGGTTTGGTCTTGATCAGTCATTGGATTAGGTTTGGAGCAGTCTTAGAAAGTGAGTGAAGGTACTTGAAGTCCTATCATCCATGGTCCCCCGTTCTCCAAACTGCACCAGTATGTAGAGTGGGTCATGGGGGCTTTGTGTGCCAAGTTTGGTCTTGATCAGTCAGTGGATGAGGGTGGCAGCGGTCTGGGGAAGTGATTGGAGGTACTTCAAGTCCCATCATCCATGGTGTGCCCTCCTCCAAACTGCACCAGGATGTGAAGTGGGTCATGGGGGCTTTGTGTGGCAAGTTTGGTCTTGATTTGTCATTGGTGTGGGCCACAGTACTCTAAGGAAGTGAGTTAAAGAACTTAAAGTCCCATCATCCTTTGTGAAGAGTGATGAAAGAGTCCAGGTGGTTTCCCGGTTCTCACGTGGCCTGGCCCTTGGTCCCCCGAGGCTGAAGGGAAGGGGCCACCTGCCTAGTGTCCATATTGTGACAGGCCTGAAGCATCCATGCCATGAAGTCAGGGAAGGCTGGCCAGGGTTCATACAAAGGTCACCTTGCTTCCTGTTTTGTGCAGACAGGCATAGCAATCATATGAAATCAATATTGTACACAACGTGGATAGGCGAGGCCCCCCCGTCAGGGTCTGTAGGAGTCGGGGGGGGTCCTGTGCGGAGGCCTCATCCCAGGGAGGCCTGGGTAACGCATACAGGTTAGGGCTTGAGGGGCAGTCTGGGGGCCGCTCCTGAGGGGGAAGGAGGGCCTTTCGGGGTCTGACTGACTGACTGACTGACTTTATTATTTCTGAGTCGCCCTCCACGTTGGTGCTCCGGGCGACTTACACACAACAAATTCCACAATTAAAATAGAGTATTTAAAACTAGATTAAAATATTCAGCGGTTAAATGCAGGGGCCAGGCTCGGTCTTTGAGTTCCTGGTTCTGCATTAACCATGGGCTTTCCTAAATAGCCAGGTCTTCAGAGCGGTCAGGAACTGGGGCAGGTCGAGGAGGCTCTCTGGTCCGGTGGCATCGAGTTCCAAAGAACGGGGGCCACAACGGAGAACGATCTCCGTCTCGGGGTCTCCAGGTGGGCCTCTTTCAAGCCTGGTACGTGAAGAAGGTTCTTGTTTGCTGGCCGCGGGGTCCTTGAGTAAGCAGGCATCAACAGGCGGTCTTTTAGGTATGTTGGGCCCCGGCCCGTAGGGGCTTTGAAAGCCAAGGTCAAGGTCTTGTGTAAGGCTCTATACTCAACGGGCAGCCAGTGCAGGCGCTGCAGAGATGGTGTAATGTGGCATCTCATCGATGTTCCTGTGAGAAGCCTGGCGGCCGCGTTCTACACAATCTGGAGCCTGCGGGTTAGTGACCGGGGTAGACCTACATACAAGCGTTACAGTACTCCCGCCTTGATGTAACCGTGGCATGGATTACTGTAGCTAGCGCTTCCGTCGGAAGATAGGGCGCCAATTGTCTCGCTTGGCGCAGGTGGAAGAAGGCCCTTTTGCTCGTGGAGGCAACCTGGGCAATCTCCATCGACAATTTGGAGTCCAGGATAACACCAAGGCTCTTTACTGAGGGGGGACGGGGTCAGCGGTTCCCCTTCAAAGGGGGGCAGCGAGAAAGGTGGTTCTGGGCGGCCCGGCCATAAGATCTCCGTCTTTGATGGATTTATTTTAAGTTTGTGGGCGCGGAGCCATTTTGTCACTGCTTCTAGGCCTCGAGTGAAGTTTTCGGGCACCGAAGTTGCGCCAGGCTCCAGTTTCAGCAGGAGCTGGGTGTCATCGGCATATTGGTAGCACCCTAGGCCGAAGCTCCGGGCTATACCAGCCAACGGCCGAACATAGATGTTAAACGTTGGTGATAATATGGCGCCTTGGGGCACTCCGCACTCGAGGAGAGATTTCCTAGATGTTTGGCCTAGCCATTCAACTCGCTGGCTACGTCCGCGCAGGAAGGAGCTAAGCCAAGCTAAAGCTGCTCCTTGTATCCCTATGGCGGCAAGTTGTCGTATCAGCAGATCATGGTCCACCGTGTCGAATGCGGCGGTAAGGTCCAGCAATACCAGAACTACTGAGCCTCCCTTGTCTAGTTGGCAGCGGATATCGTCCGAGATGGCCGCCAGGACGGTCTCGGTCCCGTGCCCGGGGCGGAACCCGGATTGAAAGGGGTCCAAGCCCTCTGATGTCTCAAGGAAGTTTTGTAGCTGGGTTGCTGCCGCGCGTTCGATCAGCTTACTGAGAAATGGGAGGTTTGAGACGGGACGGTAGCTCGCTGGCATCGCAGGGTCCAGGTTGGCTTTTTTCAAGTGTGGGCGGACCGAGGCTTCTTTCCAGGCATCCGGGAAAATTCCCTGCTCCAGGGAGTGGTTTATTATCTGCATCAGGGGAATCGAGAGCCCCTCTGCGCAGTCCTTGACTAGATGGGATGGGCAAGGGTCCGTGGGGCAGGTAGTTGCTCCACGGACTAGGAGTAGGAGTCCCTTGCGGGCATAAGGACTTGGGGGACCCCTTGGCACACTGAGAGAGGAGCAAGGGCATTGGGGGCCATGCAGGGCAGGGAGAGAGGGGTCCCCCTCCCCGGGAGGGAGTCCACGAGGGAAGCGTGGGGTTCCATGAGCCGGAGTCCATCCATAAAAAGGAAAGTTCAACCGTAAGGGCGAGGGTCCGATTCCCAAGAGTGATCAGAAGGCAGGCCGGCCGAGGCCGGGGTTCTGGGAGGGCACGACAGGGGTCCCGGGCCGGCGGGCACCGTAGGAGGCACTTCCCGGGGCAACACACACAGAGAAAGACGGGGAAAGCCCACGCCTGAGACTGTGGGCGGGCGAGACTGCCCGAAGCCCCCTAGGCAAGGAAGGGCCGCTCGGAGGGGGCCAGAGGTGAGCCGGGGGGGGGGGCAGGGGTACGCCCAGGCCCGGATCAGCTGATTGTGCCGCCCGAGGCCAGACTTTGGAAATGCCGCCCCAGCCCCGGGGGCGGGGCCGCTTCTTACTTGACGACGCCAGGGGGGGCGGCAGCGAGGCGCTTAATCCCGGGGGGCGGCGTAGGCGTTGGCGAAGCTACAGATCCCATGAAGGTTGTGGGAACAGCGCGCTCCGAGGCGGCGTTGGCTTGGGTGGCTTCGGGAGAAGAGCTGAGGAGGAGGAGGAGCGGCGGCAGTGGCCGGAGCCCTGCGCGAGCCTTGTCCTCCTCCACCGCCGCTTCTTCTGCTGCTGCTGGGGCTCCTGCCGCTACCACTGCCGCTGCCCAGGAGCAGCCGCGCCAGAGAGGAGGAGCGGCGAGGCTTCTCCCCGCCCCCTCCTCCTTGGCGTGGCTTCACCATGCCAGGGAGGAGGGGTGGCGAGGCTCTCACCACCTCCTCCTCCCTGGCGAGGAGGGGGCGGCGGGAAGCCGCGTCTAGGGCCTATGGCGCTCCGCGGGCAGGTGCAGGAGCGCCAGGACATCAATTTTTTTTACAAAAACATTTTTTAATTTTTTTAATTTATTTTGGGGGTCCGGATCCGCTGCCCTACCAAGGCTGCCGCCCAAGGCCATGGCCTCGGGTGGCCTTGTCAGTAATCCGGGCCTGGGTCCGCCCAGCAAGAAGCAGGAGAGCTGTTGGCCCCTTTGCAAAGTAACCAAGGCCAAGGAACTCTGATGAAGTGGTGTCCTTGGCAGAACTAGGCATTCCCTGGCTGCTGCTATAAACTGCCTTTTATTGGTTGGGGGGGGGTGTGTGTGTGGCCCCTGAGGACACGTTCACTTTTCCCCGGGGAGGTGGGGGTGGGGTGGGGTGGGCATGCATCCCAAAACAAACACACAAACCTATACCATTGGAAACGCCACGCTGGCTGGTGGGGCAGGCAGGTCTCAAGCGCCGCCGGGCGAGTGGACACTCAATTCGGACACCAGCCCCTTCCCCTCCCCCCCGGGCCAAGGAGTGACCACCGCCCACGAGGACACAGGAAGCAAGTAATAACAACAAGAACAACAACAACAATAATAACAACAATAATAACGACGACGACAACAACAACAATAATAACAATAACAATAATAACATTAATAATAACAACAATAATCATAACAACAACAATAACAACAACAACAACAATAACAATAATAACATTAATAATAATAATCATAACAACAACAACAATAACAACAATAACAACAACAATAACAACAATAACAATAACAACAACAATAATAACATTAATAATAACAACAATAATCATAACAACAACAACAACAACAATAATAACAATAACAATAATAACATTAATAATAATAACAATAATCATAATAACAACAACAACAATAATAACAATAACAACAACAACAATAATAACAATAACAATAATAACATTAATAATAATCATAATAACAACAACAATAATAATGATAACATTAATAATAATAACAATAATAACATTAATAATAATAACAATAATTATAATAACAACAATAACAACAACAACAATAATAACAAATCACAGCAGGTGCACAAAACCACATAGATGGGCAAGCAGAGAGCTGTAGGCACAGGCAAGGCACACAGGCCCAGGCAGGCGGGGCCAGAGGAGGGAGGCCTGGCAGGACCTCGGCCAGCCTCCTCCCCCTCCTCCTCCTCCTGTCTCTCTCTCGAGGGAGAGAGAGACAGAGAGAGAGAGAGGCCTGGCCGGGGAAGAGGGCGGGGCCGCGGTGGCCGCCTGGGGGGGAGGAGGAGGAGGGAGCGTGGCCTCCTTACTTCCCTCCCTCCTTCCCTCCCTCCCTCCTTGGGGCCTCCAACTCCCAGGAGCCTCCGCGGCCTCACCCGAGGAAGCCCCGCCTCCCTTTGGGGCGCCTGCCTGCCTGCCCGCCCTCGGGCGCCATGTTTGGGCCGGGCGGAAGCCCAGCGAGAGAGAGAGAGAGAGGGCCCCTGCTTCCTAGAGCGGCGGGAGAAGGCTCGGGCGACGCGCTTCTCTCTGACCTCACTTCCGGAAGAGAAGGGAGTGCCTTCATAGCGGTGGCGGCGGCAGAGAGAGAGAGAGAGAGAGAGAGAGAGAGAGAGGCTGCTCGAAGGCGGAAGAAGGTAAAGGCGGCCTGGGCCTGTGTGTGTGTCGGGGCCCGGCTTCCCCTTTCTCCCTTCCTTCCCTCTTCTCCAGGGAGGCAGGCAGGCGGGGGCCTGGCCTCTACCCAAGCGGGGCGCCAGGGAGGCGGCGGCGGCGGCGGGCCGAGCGGGCCCGGCTGCTGGAGGAGGAGAGGCCGGCCTCCCCCATCCCTGATGCCCACCGAACCCTTCCTCCTGCCTTTCGTGTTGCCCACAAGAGCCCCGCCTGCCCATGCTGGGTCAACTGCCCAGTTGAGGGAGTTAAGAATGGTCTTCGCTTGGAGGAGAACTATACATCCCAGCAGCAGCAGCAGCAGCAGCAGCAACTCCCAGGTGACACAATCAACACCCCCACCCCCACCCTTACCAGAATTAGGAACGGGGGCGCACCGAGTATTTGGTCCAGCGATGGGAACCACTGCTGGCCCCCTGGGAGGGAGGGGCCAGGCCTCCCACAGGCACCCTTGGCCCCTGCCCCCCCCCCAGCTGGTAAATGTATTTATTTACTTAGTGGTCACGTTTCTATCCGGCCCCTCAGCCCGGAAGGCGACTCGGGACGGTTTACAGAGGCAGTCTCTGCCCTCAACACAACACAGCAACAGGCAACCCCAGAAAAAAAAACATATAATAACAGTTTAACAATTAAAACATACAATTGCAGCCTCAGCGTCATGTTGAAATCAGTTTCCATCGCATCGTCGTCATTCCTTGTATCCAATTAAGCCTTATATTCCATCAGGAAATGCTGCTCAAATAGCCAGGTCTTGACTTTCTTGCGAAATGTCAGGAGGGAGGGGGCCGATCTGATGTCTCTCGGAGGGCGTTCCAAAGCCGAGGAGCCATCGCCTGAAAGGCCCTGTCTCTCGTCCCCCCGCCAGGCGCGCCCTTGAGAGAAGGGACCGAGAGCAGGGCCTCTCCGGACGATCTTAAGACATCTCGATGGTTCATAGGGAGAGATGCGTTCAGACAGGCCAGTTGGACCCGAACCGTTTAGGCAGTGGTTCTCAACCTTCCTAATGACGTGACCCCTTAATACAGTTCTTAATGTTGTGGTGACCCCCCTATCATAACATTATTGTCCTTGCTACGGCACAACTGTAATTTTGCTACTGTTATGAAAGGTAATCTGATGTATTTTCATTCACTGGACCAAATGTGGCACAAATACCTAATGCACCCAAATTTGAATAATTTGAATAATGATGGGATGGGATGGGTTGATTTGGTCATTTGGGAGTTGTAGTTACTGGGATTTGAAGTCCATCCATAATCGAAGAGCATTCTGAACTCCACCAATGATGAAATCGAATCAAGCTTGGCACACAGAACTCCCATGACCAACAGAAATTACTGGAAGGGTTTGGAGTTGTAGTTCTCCTACATCCCGAGAGCACTGTGGCCTCAAAACAGTGGTGGATCTGGACCAAACCTTGCATGAAAATCAACATGCCCAAATGTGAACTCTGGTGGAGTTTGGGGAAAATAGACCTTGACATTTGAAAGTTGTAGTTTCTGGGATTTATAGTTCACCTACAATCAAAGAGCATTCTGAACCCCACCAAAGTTGGATTGGGCCAAACTTCCCACACAGAACCCCCATGACTAACTAAAATGCTGTGTTTTCTGATGGTCTTTGGCGACCCTCTGACACCCTTTTGCGACCCCTCCAGGGTCCCGACCCCCAGGTTGAGAAACACTGGTTTAGGGCTCAAAGGCCAAAGCCAGCACTTTGGAATTGTGCCCGAGCAAACTGGCAGCCAGTGGAGCTGGCACAACAGGGAGTTGTGCGCTCTCTGAATGCAGCTCCTGTTATCAACCTGGCTGCTGTCCGTTGGACTAGTTGCAGCTTCCGAACAGTCTTCAAAGGAGGATAAAGCGCATTACAGTAATCAATACGGGATATAACCAGAACATAGACCACCATGGCCAAGTCAGACTTCCCAAGGTACAGCCAGAGGGGTTTGGCCAAGTGGGTGGAGGGGGTGGCCAGTGCCTCCTTACAGGACAACAACATTCCAGCCAGCTGAAAGCAAGCTGTGATGAAACCACTGGTGAAGAAACCATCTCTGGGCACCCCGAATCCTCAACTTCCGGCCAGCGTCCACTCTCCCCTACTTGGGCAAAGTCACCGGGGACGTGGTGGCCTCGCAACCCCAGGGGTTCTTGGCAGGCACTGGTTATCTGGATCCGCACAGTCTGGCTCCAGGCCGGGCATGGTACCGAGACAGCCTTGGTCGCCTTGGTAGATGACCTCGCGCCAAGCAGGACAGCAGGAGTGTGTCCCTGTTGGTTCTGCTGGACCTCTCAGCTGCCTTCAGTACCGTGGACCACGGTATCCTTCTGGGACGATCCCACTGCGCTCAGACAGAGCACGCAGACTCCCGGTGTAGCCCAGATAATTGTATTGG
>JARBWK010000707.1:0-25784 GCA_030556195.1 Anolis apletophallus
AAACATGCAGGAGGAGGATGTGGAAGGAGGCCGAAGGGCTTCCAATCGCAGACAGGCGTTCTGTCCTTGGGGGGGGGGGGTAACACACCAGGGTCTTTAAGTTAAACGTGCAGGAGGAGGAAGAAGAGGGAGGCCGAAGGGCTTTCATTTGCAGGCTAACGGTCTGTCCTTGGGGGGGGGGTGACCCCCAAGGGTCTTTAGTAACACGTGAGGGAGGATGTGGGAGGGCCAAAGGAAATAACAGGATTAGTCCTTGCGGGTGTTCGGGGGGGACCGTGTGCTGAGGGATGTCCCCGCCGTTGGCGTTGGCGGTGGTGTTGGGGAACAAAGGCCAGGCAGCTCACTGTTTCCAATCGCAGACAGGCGTTCTGTCCTGGGGGCACTCTGACCCCCAGGGCCTTTGAGTAAAAGGTGCAGGTGTGGGAAGGTGGAGGAGGAGGCCCAAGGGGGCCCGTAGGGCTTCCAATCGCAGACAGGCGTTCAGTCCTGGGGGCACTCTGACCCCCAAGGTCTTTAAGTAAAAGGTGCAGGTGTGGGAAGGTGGAAGAGGAGGCCCAAGGGGGCCCGTAGGGCTTCCAATCGCAGACAGGCGTTCAGTCCTGAGGGCACTCTGACCCCCAGGGTCTTTAAGTAAAAGGTGCAGGTGTGGGAATGTAGAAGAGGAGGCCCAAGGGGGCCCGTAGGGCTTTCAATTGCAGACAGGCGTTCTGTCCTGGGGGCACTCTGACCCCCAGGGTCTTTAAGTAAAAGGTGCAGGTGTGGGAACGTGGAAGAGGAGGCCCAAGGGGGCCCGTAGGGCTTCCAATCGCAGACAGACGTTCAGTCCTGGGGGCACTCTGACCCCCAAGGTCTTTAAGTAAAAGGTGCAGGTGTGGGAAGGTGGAAGAGGAGGCCCAAGGGGGCCCGTAGGGCTTCCAATCGCAGACAGGCGTTCAGTCCTGGGGGCACTCTGACCCCCAGGGTCTTTGAGTAAAAGGTGCAGGTGTGGGAAGGTGGAAGAGGAGGCCCAAGGGGGCCTGTAGGCTCCCCACTTCTGATTGTTCACGGGGAGGGGTGTTTGGCTGCGATTGGTCCGCCTCCGCCAGTAACCCTTACAGCAAGGGCGGCGGAGATATTGAAAGTGCAGAAGGCGTGGGAAGGAGAAGCAGGAGGAGGAGGCCCGAGGGGATTCCAGTTGCAGACAGACGTTCCGTCCTTGGTGCACTCTGACCCCCAGGGTCTTTAAGTTAAAGATGCAGGTGTAGGAAGGAAGCACGAGGGGCTTCCCATGCCAAGCCAACAGGCTGATTAATGCTGGGGGTTAACTTGTTCCCCCCTGGGGCATTAGAAGCATTATTGGCATTGTTGGTGGAGATTGGTCTCGGGGAAGGGTGTTTGGCTGTGATTGGTCCTGCGGTGGGCTCTGGTTTCAGTGTTAGAGCATTTCACTGCAGATCAAGAGGACTCTAATCTGAATCTGGATACTCTTCCACCTGTTGCCAACACGGGAGTTGTCAATCTTCTACAGTATCTGCACTGGCTCCATCATAAAGTGCTGGGGGTAACCCATTTCTAGTTGTTCTGCTCTGCAGCAACACAAGTCTCTCGGGGAGGAGCGTTTGGCTGTGATTGGTCTGCCGTGAACCCTTGGAGCAAGGGCAGCGGAGTATTCAAAAGCGGATAAGCGTGGGAGTGAGTTCCAACGGGCCTTCCAATGGCAGGCCAACAGGTGAAGTTATCCTTGGTGTTCACTCCCCCCCCCCCCAAGCTTGAAAGCCCTGCAAACAGACAAGGAAGGGAAGGGACTGAATGGAAGGTTCCTCCTTTAAAGGGAAGCCGTCATGGTGCATTTAGATGTTCTTTCTCTTTCCTCTTCATATGGGCAAATATCTTTTTATGTAGGTGAAATAGTTGAAGATAATGTTGTCATTGAGGTGGAGACAGTTTTAGGGCGTTCGTTGCTCACGTTCCTTTGCTGAAAGCAGCAGGCTGATACCTTAGGATTGTATGCTGGCCTCAGTGGCCTGCGCTTTTAAGGCAGCAGAAACACAACAAGTAAGACTTCAAAAGGTGCAGCTTAGCAATAGTAATAGAACAAAGATTTTCCACTTTGGCTTTGCCAGTACCTGTCTGAGGTATTCCAGTCTCTAGAACTGAGTGGTTAAAAGCAAAGAACCTTGTGGTTATCACGGCAAAATGCATGACACTAGAAAGCTATGTAAACCCTCTAAGGAATGAGACCTTCTCTTACTTAGGCAGTGCATGTATGAGACCTTCTCTTACTTAGGCAGTGCACTTTGGAAAGGGAAGCCCTTCCTGATAAAAACTTTCCAGTTCTACTTGGCTGACAGAGAAAAAGTGGGCTCTGGTTTCAGTGTTAAGAGTATTTCACTGAAGATCAAGAGGACCCTAATCCGAATCTGGGTTATCTTTCACCTGTTGACAACGCGGGAGTGATGGTTAATCTTCTTCAGGATCTCCACTGCTTCCATCATAAAGTGCTGGTGGTAACCCATTTCTAGTTGTTCTGCTCTGCAGCAACACAAGTGTCTCGGCAGGAGTGTTTGGCTGCAATTGGTCCTGCGGTGGGCTCTGGTTTCAGTGTTAGAGCATTTCACTGCAGATCAAGAGGACCCTAGTCTGAAGTTATCCCGGGGGTTAACTTGTTCCCCCCTGGGGCATTAGAGGCATTATTGGCATTGTTGGTGGAGATTGGTCTCAGGGAGGAGTGTTTGGCTGCGATTATTTTCACGCTGTGAACTCTCATTGATGCCTCCTGGCTATTCTTGGACTCTTGAAGCCTCCTCACTTCAGATTGTTCCCGGGAGGGGTGTTTGGCTGCGAGTGGTGCTCCGCCGCCGCCAGTAACCCTTTGAGCAAGGCCAGCGGAGATTTTGAAGGTGGAGAAGGCATTAGAGGCATTATTGGCATCCTTTGGCTTAAAAAGACAGGTGAGCTGTGCAGGCTAGCATGCCAAATGGCCTAGGAGGTGTCTATGGGCAGCGCCGGCTCTTTGGCTTTAGAATAGCGGTGAGCTGACATAAACCCATAACATATTAAAGACACACATAGAATAAAGTTAGGGGAGAACTGACAGGAAGGAGAGAAGACGGTAAGGACAGAAAGAGATAGCGTAGCAAGGGAAGGAAGGAAGGAGAAAGGGAAGTAAAAGTGAACAAAGGAAGGAAGGAGACAAAGGAAGAAGTAGAGAAAGGGGGAGGGAAGGAAGGAAAGAGAAAGAAGGGATGTGGAATCAAAGAGCAAAGGAAGGAATGAAAGAAGAGGGTAGAGAAGGAAGAAAGGAGGGGAAGGGGAAAAATAAAGGGGGTGGGGAGAGAATCGTACTTCACTTTCACAATTGTCCTGAGAGCTAGTAGCTACTAACTAGCTAACCAACACCTCTTATATTTATGTTATACATCTACAGCTCCAGTGAATTGCACTCCAGAGGTGAAGGGGAATGTTCCCCCCCTTGATTTGCCTGTGCTTTTAACTGTTTCCCTGCTTTGCCTACTTTAGAACTAATTAAGAATTTCGTTAGTAATTAAGTTTCATTTTAGAACTTTTTGGAAATTCTTTTGTAAGTTTTTCTATTACTAATAAAAAAAATCCCCCCTTTAGATTTTAGAATCGCGATTTTTGGGTTCTAAAACAAGCCTATTACCTATTGTAATGACGCTCCAACTTCGGTAAGGATCACGCGTAGATAGAAGCACGGTCCAACACGATTTTATTGCAGGTACAACACTTGTAAAGCTAAAGCACCGTCCCGCCACCCAAACACACCTTTTATACCCAAACCCCCCTCCCCTTGCCCATGCAATGTCCAGGCAGGGTTGCACCATATCCGGGTGAATCAGCAATTCCCATAGTCCAAAGGGATGTGACCTCATTAGTCTCTGAGTCAGCATTAATAGTTCATTGTCCAATGTCCAAGTCCAGAAGAGGTTACCTCACTTCCCCTGGAGGCACCTGGAAGTTACATCACTCCCAGACTGACTCAGCATAGTCCTTCAGTAACTAGAGCAAAGGTCACTTTACTTCCCGGGGAACTGGGACAAAGGTCAGCACCACCTCATGGCAGGCTGGAAATCTGAACTTCTTCCAAGCTCAGATTTCCCAGATCTGACAACCTATGGTATGACATGATAAGGGCAGACAGGAATTTTAATGACCATTATATAAGAAAATCTCTCCTAAAGGTATGGGAAAAACATATAAAACCTATGAACAGGAGAATACCCTTTTAAATTAATACTTTTGGGCAGGGCACGTCTCTACGATGGAGGACCACCGCCTCCCAAAGATACTACTCTATGGTGAACTCGCCACGGGTCAGCGCAAGAGAGGCGCCCCCAGAAAGAGATATAAGGACTCCCCGAAACCACATCTCATGCTCGGCCAGATTGATCACCAGCAATGGTCCACCCTGGCCTCACATCAGGAGGCATGGAGATGCACTATCCACAATGCTGCGGCCTCTTTCGAGAAGACACGCCGAATGGGTCTCGAAGAGAAACGACAACGCAGAAAGAACCACAACTTGGAAACAACATCACCCAAGGAGACTTTCTGCTGTGCTTTCTGCAACTGAAATTGCCTATCTCAGATTGGCCTTTTAGTCATCAACACGCTTTTAAAAAGCGTGGGATGAGTCCTTCCTAAGAATCGTAGTTCGCGAAGTAATGCCGAGAGAGAGAGATTTTTGAAATCTGCAAAACAGCGAGTCTGCAATAAGAGAACTACGAAGTAGTGAGGGAACACTGTAGTTGACATTTTACATTCCTAAATGACTCAGTCCTCCAAACCCAAACCCAATATGTATCAAAGGCTCGTGATAAGTGGAAGGTGTCTCTATTTAAATATAGTGCAGCTTTAAAAAACTCAGAGGACAGAGTTTGCCTTTTTGGACTTGGTCAGAAAGGAGTCACCTGAAATGAGGGTACTTTGAAATCATGTTCAGTTAATGTGGCAACACTCAACAAATTGGTTTTGATCCCAGGTACAAACAAAACATCTTCCCAATTCACTTGCAAACAAGAAATAAAACAAGTCACATAATTTGAAAACTCTCACGCTGATCCATCTGCAAGGGTCAAACTCGAACCCTGGGTTGACTGAACATTTTGTAACATGGTAATATTGTTCACAATGTGGTGGGTTGCTCCTGAATCTTAAACCCACTTTACTTTATTGTAACTACTAGTCTCTGCATCAGCAATCAGGATTCTGGGTGTGGTGGTTGTAGTCCCATCAGCACGGCCTCTCCCACGATAACTTCCAGTTCCTCTGGCGCCCCCTCTGGGCTGTTGCCTACTTACTGCTGTACAGTTTCTCAACAGGTGCCCGACTCTGTTGCACCCGAAACACTGCCGTGTTTTGACTATGTGTGCAGCAGCCAAGGTTGGCGCCTCATGGTAATCTTCCTCCTCCATCTCCTGTGGAAAACGTGCCACCTCAGGTTTGCAGCCTCTGTTTTGTTCCTTCTCAAAACGTCGTCTGTCCATCTCCTCCAGAATTCTGCTAGTAACCAAATCCAATGACAAATCCTGGCGTCTCACAGAATGTAGAGAATGCAGCAGAAAATCCCAACTCGATGGCATACTTGATGTAGGCTCGATTCTCGTCAGTGATCTCCACACCTCTCACTCGACACTCCACAAATAGTGTCTTCATCATGTCTATGTGCTGCTTAACATCTTCTCCCTCTGATAGTTTTGCACCATACAATCTCTTGCTCCAAATAATTTTGCTTAAGGTGCTTTCTCTTTGATGAACAGCCCGCAGCGCGTCCCAAACTTCTTTGGCTGTCTGCAATCCTTGGACATGAACCAGCTGGTCAGGAGTCAGGCAAAGGATCAAAGTAGACTTGCCTCGTAAATCCTTTCCTGCATCATCCTCCGTCCCAAGTATCGTCTTCTGCAGCCTCTCCCGGGCTAGTAGACTCTCCATAAACACAGCCCATTCAGAGTAGTTAGTATCATTTAACTTCTCAATCATACTAGTTGGGTTAATTACAGCCATGCTGCTCTCCTTTCCACTCCGCTCTGCCCCCTTCTTGGGTCAAACACTGGATACACAGGAACAACACAAAGTTCCAGAGGATTATTGTGCACTTCCTTCTGTGTGACTCTCGGCCCCCGAGATTACGTCTAGCCACATCTGTTTGGTTTTCTGACAGTCACTTTCAGGATTAAATGCAGCCTCCTTTCAAAAGAACCCGAGCAGAGCATCTGTTTGCTTTTACTCACTTTTCATTTATTATCCTCTCACAGGCTTGCTTCACTGGTTTGCATTGGTAAGCTTTGGCTACTCCGGCCATCCATCAATCTCTCACCTCTGCACAGCTTTCCAGGCACTCTCCGGTCAGCATTTCTTCGTTCCGTTACGGGCAGCAATCCGAACACTAGCACAGCGGAAGCGTGCTAGGCCCATAACCCTTTTTCCACGTGCCAGTGATGAAGCGAAGCCAGGTCTGAACTTAGAAAGTTCTTTTATTGATTAAGTGAGCAAAGTAAAGCATTCTCACACAGAGCAATTCGGCAGTCTGCACCTCACAGAGGAATCAGCATGGCGACTGACTCAAGCAGCTCAGCATCTCCGTTATCAGTATGTTTACACAGCTGAAGGTCAAAACAGTGCTGGACACCACTTGTGCTGTTTTAACTCTATAAATGCCTGGTTACACAACACAGCATCTTATACAATGGTTGAATTACAGAAACATTTGAAAATCACACACTGACAAAATGAAGGATGAGTGCAGATGGTTATGAATTATAGTGGTACACATCTAGTAGTTTTTAAATCAAATATTATACTTGACACAGCCTGGGGAGTATTATGGTGGTTAGTAGTAGCCTTCCTCTTTGTTCTTCCGAAACAGGGGTGGAGGGCCCCCTGTGGTGGCACAATGGGTCAAACTGCTGAGCTGCTGAACTTGCTGACCAGGAGGTTGGCAGTTTAAATCCACAGGATGGGGTGAGCTCCCACTGTTATCCCCAGCTTCTGCCAACCTAGCAGTTTGAAAACATGCAAATGTGAGTAGATCAACAAGTACCACCTCGGCGAGAAAACAAATGATGCTCCTAGTGCAGCAGGATCTGGAGCCCCAAATCTCCCAGGCAATACCTTACAAGCCAGGCTGCAGTTTCGTGCGAGCGCATGGGCGAAGACAACGCGACAACTTGGCTGCAATCCAGGAAATCAGTTTATTTAGTACAACAGCTGAGGGGTCTGTTCTTATAGCAAGACAGGTTGCAAGAACAGCACACTCATTCTTCCGGTGAACAGATTTTATACAGCAATGGAGGCCATTCTTAGTCCCACCTCCCTCATGCATTTCTACTGGCTTGACATCTGTAAGCTGATCTGACATCAACCAATCGATTAAAACATTGTGTCACCTTTCTTTTATTGGCTGACAAACATTGCGCAGTTCTAATTCCCATTCAATCGTCTGTGCCATTCTGCATACACAGGCTGTCCTAGAAAGCGATACATTTTGCAGCGTTCTCATCAGGAGCTTGCCAAAATGGGAAATTCATTAGCTGGCCTATGTGACATTTCCTAAGCCAATCACTAACTTGTAAACAAACACACATGGCAATTCTTTAAGCCAATCAAGGCTGCCGCTTTTCTAAGGCACATGGTGTTCTTTGAACTAATCATAGCTGGGCTTTTTCTGACCAATGGTAGTTGTATCTTTTTAGACCAATCACAGTGGCTAATTCTCGTGCTTGCTGCTGGCAAGATGACTCCACTATTCTGAGCCTATGCTAAGTAGCACTTTCTCCTGGCGTTTCTTCTGCAAAATCAACAATTCTACTTTATTCCTCAGTTTTTCTTTTGCAAGTGATTTTTGACAAAAAAACAATTGCAAACTTGATTAGACAGTCTAAATATCATTCCAGTTTGTCTTCCAATCTCGTTTTTTCTCTTTTCTAGCTTTCTTAGCTAACTCAACTGTCTGAAACACAGCATCTTAACAGTAATGGAAAACAGCAAATCATAAGTCCAAAAGTGCAGAAAATCACAAGAATTAACACAGCTAATGATCTTAACCATTTCAAATCAGGGAGCCAATTAATGATCCATCCCCAGAGATTGTCAGGATGCTCATATGACCTTTGAACTTCTTGTGCAACTTTTTGTATCTTCTCCATGTCTACCTCAATATCACCTGTTTTGTTCACAAAATGACAACAGGTTGTATTAAGCCAAACACAGAGACCTCCTTCTTTGATGAGAAGGTAATCTAGCGCCAATCTTTGCTGCATTAACATTTTAGCCAAGGAATTGATTTCTATTTGCAAAGCATTCAGTCCCAAGGCTGTCTCATTTGCCAATTTTTCTAACTCATAAGACAAAACGCGGAGTTGTCTTATGTTCCAAGCCACACCCAACCACGGGAGTCCAATTGCAAAGAAATTTCTACCCCGGTGAGGTACGTTCTGCTTGGATCATATCCATATTCAGCTATCAAATCAGCCGATCTCTTTTGAATATGCATATGCAAATTGGAAACTGGGGTTTTTCTGGGGTACACTCTTAAGCCCCCTGGGCCCAACACTCCCACGGTGCAAACTCCCCTCCAGGCAGGTGGGAGGAGTCTACCCGCCCAAGTCCCACAAATCCACATCAATCCTGCAGGTAAACCTAGCCATTTACCTGAGTGACTGGCAGGTGAATCTTGCATGATGTTGACTAATGCAAGCTCTTGGAGGTTTTTATATAAGATGTGGATGCAATCGGAATACCCTCTTCCCCAGGTCCAGATTCCTTGTAACTGATGTCTACAGCTTGCCAAATAATGGTCATGTATCATGATTGTGTGATTACATGAAGGGTAGGACCCCAAGTCAATTCTAGTAAGGAGACGATTTTTCTTCTCCTCCTTATCTCTTATTGCATATAAAGTGCTTTTAACCTCCCACTTGAAACATAAGGGTGCTTTTAATACAGGGGAACGATGAGATATCATGAACTGAGCCTTGTCTATGCTGTCTTTGGCATACGTGTAATTGCATGTCGTATCATTCCAGCCCCGTAGCGTTAACAAGGCTGTGGGCATTACTGGCCATCCCTGAATGTGCGTGGATGGTCCATGAGAGCAAATCCAACAATCTGATAGGCTAAGTTCATGACTCATGTTTGTGATTAGCTTATGGAAAAGATTTTTGTCCCATCCCCCTTGTGTTTCAGCAGTGTAAAGTATCAGAATAAGTGTCATGTAACCAAACATTGTCCTTACTCCTACAGGTGGCTTCCTTTCATGTCTATGTCCCATTAAGATCTCAGCCCACCATCTTAATGAGAAAGTCTTTGGCTCTCTCCATCTCCTTCTCGTTGGGTCACGTTTGCTTGGCTGCAGGACGTTGGTTTCCGTAGAGATTTCTTCTGTGACCTTGCTGACCCTTCTGCAGGGACTTGCTGTCTCTTGTTGATCTTCACCTTTAATGGGTTGTCCAAATCGACTGTTGCTTCCCAGGAGGGGGGCGGCGGTCTCTTTAGCCTCGAATAATGGATCCATGGTTTCACTTCCTTCACTTTTACCGCTGTGGGCGTCGACAGGAGCACGATGTACGGTCCTCTCCATCTGGGTCCCAACGGATCGATTTTCCACTCCTTGATCAACACCTCGTCACCTGGTTAGAAACAATGAAGGGAGGTAGTAGGAAATGGGGGATGCAACTCTGCAGTATATTGGCTCAATTCTTCAAGATGTTTTCCTAGCAGCTGAACTTGTTCTAAGGTTTGCTGATCTCCTAGAACATGACTGTCTGAGGCCAGTCCATCTAAGGTGTTTAAATTTAATGGGGGTCTCCCATAAAGTCTTTCATAGGGTGATAGTCCTGTCTTCTTGTGTGGGGTGCATCTGATTTTAAACAAAGCCATGGGCAATGCCAATCTCCAATTTAGTCCTGTCTCTTGACAAATCTTTGCCAAACTGTTTTTCAGTGTCCTGTTTACTCTTTCTGCGCGGGCAGACGATTGCGGTCTATAAGCGCAGTGAAGTTTCCATGTAATGCCTAGCAATTTGCTTAATCCTTGTACAACCTGGTGAACGTATGCTGGGCCATTATCTGATCCAATCTGTAAAGGCATGCCAAATCTTGGAATTACATCTTTTAAAAGGGCTCTTACAACTTCCATGGCCTTTTCTGTCTTTGTGGGGAATGCCTCAGGCCACCCCGAAAAAGTATCTATGAAAACTAGCAAATATCGGAATCCTCCATGTGCTGGCATTTCTGTGAAGTCTGTGACCAGTGCTTCAAACGGTGAGCTGCCTTGATGCTGGATCCCTGGGGGCTTAAGTGGCCCCTCCCTCGGGTTGTTCCTGGCGCAAGTCCAGCACCTGTGAGCTGCAGCTGCAGTTAAGCTGTGCAGGCCATCCATGTACATTTGCCTTCCCAGCAAGGCTGCTAATGCAGATTTACCTAAATGGGTGCTTTCATGAAAATGTTGTACTATGTGCCACGCTATGTCCTTTGGGACAAAAACGCGGTGGTCTGGCATCACGATTATGTTTTCCTGCCACTTCCCTCCCTCTCTCAGAGCCCATTTCTCCTCATCCTTTGTGTAATGGCATTTTTCTACCTGTGGGCCTGAGCTTGTGACTTCCATCATCATGGAAAATTAGCTTTGGAGTGCTGCTTTCCTAGCGGCCAGATCTGCCTGTCTATTTCCTCTAACAACCGGGTCTTCACCCTTTTGATGTCCTCTACAGTGCATTACTGCAACTTTTCTCGGTTCCCAAACTGCCTCCAAGAGAGCAATTATTTCATCAGCGTGTTTTATGCCCTTTCCAGCCGAGGTCAAGAAGCCTCGTTCCCTGTACAATGCTCCATGAGCATGCAACGTAATAAAGGCGTAACGAGAATCCGTAAAGATATTAACCCTTTGTCCTCTTGCCAACCGCAGCGCTTGAGTGAGAGCCAAAAGTTCTGCCAACTGAGCAGAAGTTCCCGGACAAAGAGACCCTGCTTCCAGCGTCTCTCCCTCCCCCGTCACCACTGCATAGCCAGCATGTCGCACCCCACTCTCCACAAAGCTACTGCCATCCGTAAAAAGGGTCAAATCTATCTTTTCCGACGGTACGTCCTTTAGGTCTGGCCTGCTGGAGTAAACCTGATCCATCACTTGGACATCTCTCATTCGTGAGCCAGCGTGATCCCTTTGTATCTAGCAGGGCTTTGCAATGACTGGCCTAGTGTTAACTTGTTTGCTTCTCTAATTAAATCTACTGAGGCTGCAACCGCCCGAAGGCATGGAGGCAGGCCTCAGGCCACTGTGTCCAGTTGCTTAGACAAGTAAGCTACAGGTCTTTGCCATGTGCCTAACCCTTGTGTTAAAACACCCACAGCTGTTCCTTCTCGCTCGGAGGCGAATAGGAAGAACTGTTTTTCCAAATCTGGCAGGCCTAATGCTGGGGAAGACATTAGCGCTTGCTTCAGCTCTAGAAACGATTTTTCACATTCTTCTGTCCACACGAATGGATCCTGTCTGCTCCCTCTCGTGGCTTGATAAAGGGGCTTGGCTATTACTGCATAGCCAGGAATAAAATGGCACACGTATGACGTCGTGCCTAGGAATTCCCTTGTCTGTTTCCGATTTGAAGGAGTTGGGATTGCACAGATGACTTCCTTTCTCTCCACCTCCAAAATCTTGCTTCCTTGGGTCAATCCATAACCTAAGTATTTGACTTTCTTCTGGCACAACTGTGCTTTCTTTCTTGAAACTTTGTATCCCTTCTCTTGCAATACCTTAAGCATCTCCAGTGTGTAACGTCTGCATCCCTCTTGCGTCTGGCAAACAAGAAGCAGATAATCTACATACTGCAGCCATGTCCCTTCCTCTTCTGGAATTTCAAATTCTGACAGATCCTTTGCCAACGCCTGTCCAAATATCGTGGGTGAGCTATGGAATCCTTGCGGAAGTCTGGCCCAAGTTACCTGAGACCGTTGACCTCCCCTTGGGGTCTCCCACTGAAATGCGAAGATGGGTTGGGACACTGGTGCCAGTCTGATGCAAAAGAAGGCATCACGAAGGTCCAGAACCGTGAACCACATGGCTGTTGCTGGGATTAAACTCATCATAATGTAAGGATTTTGAACTACGGGCGTCAACGGGACTGTGGCCTGATTGACAGCACGAAGATCCTGAACTGCCCGGTACCCTCCCCCTCGTTTTCTGATAGAAAGCAGAGGGGAGCTCCACGGGGAGTTGCAAGGCACAATGATCCCATGTTGCAACAATTTGTTTAACTGGTCTTGGATTCCTGCCACTGCCTCCCTACTGATAGGGTACTGTGGCTTTCTCACGAGAACATGTCCTGACTTTATCTCTTCTACCACTGGATCTCTTTCTTCCTGACCTCCTTTAACTGAAACAATCTCCATTCTTCTGCCATGGGAATTTTTAACCCCATCCAGTGTAGGCTATCCAGCAGGGCTTTCACTTCCTGCCTCTGGCTCAAATCTCCTCTTTTCTCTGACTCTCTGAAAACCTGTGTCAGGGCTAGAATCTCTATGCCTGGGGCCAGAGACAGATCCCAGCCTGCCATGAGCCTACTACTTCCACCTGAGTTGCTGAGTCAGAGAGAGATGACTCAACCATGAACTTTGCTCTATTTCTTTGCAGTTGAATATACTGGGACTATGACCTTTGGTCTAGATAAGACTCTGGGGTATGATGTAATACCCAGGGAACTCTGGGTAATGCAAAGACTCACTGGGATTGCTGAGTCAGGATGCAACCCTCTCCAGGCATTGCATGGGGGAGGGATTAGTATATAAGGATTGTGGTGATGGGAAGCGGGTGCTTCAGCTTTATAGGTTTTGTGTCTTCAATAAACTACCACTGGAAGAAGCAGCAGTTCTGTAGCGTCTTTACTGGAAAGCATTGAAGTTCCTGACAGAAGCTGAAGCCCCTGAAACTTTCCCAGGAATGGAGAGGTTTATGCAAGAGGCGACTCGGGGGAGTGAAACTACTGAGCCGAGTTCTCCCACGGAAGTGGAGGTGTTGGGATGCAAAGTTGCGGCTTTGGAGAAGACATTGCAGCGAATGTCCCAGCAGATGTTTAAGAACCAAGATTCTATGTCGGGGCCGCCTGAGGGAGGCGATTTTACGCGTTATTCTTGGATGGACAGTGAGAGGGGTTGATGCCCAGTCAGGAGTTCCGCGAGGAGCAGCATATGGTGGTGCCAGGCTGAGAGTGGTGAATGAAGGGGTTTCAGTCCAGCCTAAAGCTGTAGGACTGGGAAGAGGTATTCAGGTGCCCAAGAGGGATGGATCTGGAGGATGGAGACCCCAGCCTGGTGCCCAGATGCCCAGAAGAGATGGAGCAGGAGAATGGAGACCCCAATTGGGGGGTGATGTTCGTCCAAGGAAGGAGCTGCTCCATGTGGAGTTTGATGGTGAGGCATGTAAAGTGGCCTTTTTTTGTGGCGGCAGTTGGCGATCACATGCAAGATTATGGACACTTGTACCCAAGTGAAGGCAGCAGAGTGCGTGCTGTGGGAGCTGTGCTTAAAGGAAGAGCTGCGGACTGGTACGTGCAGTGCCATGATCGACAAGATCCATGTTTGGGGACATTGAGAGGGTTTCTTCGGGCTGTGAAGAACAGATTTCGTGACCCACTGGAGAGAGTAAAGGCCAAAGAAGCTCTGAGGGGTTAACGCAAGGCAATAAATCTGTAACGGAGTATGCGGAGGAGTTTATGAGCCTTGCGGGCAAGGTAGCGGAGTGGTCTCAAGCAACCCTCCTTGAACTATTTAAAGACGGATTACGACGAGAGTTGTTGGAGTGGTGCCTTCATCGTGGAGACCCTGGTGATGTCGATGGATGGATCCAATTGGCTGGTAACGTAGAAGGTATTCTGGCCCAAGTGCAACAGCGGAAGTCGGCAGTAGGACCTACGAGGCGATTTCGGCCAGGGTCAAGACGTGTAACCGGAACCGAGAGCCAGCAGAGTAGTGTTAGCGGAAAGCCAACTGTGGGGAAAGGCTTGTGTTACATTTGCTCTAAGCCGGGACATTATTCCTTCCAATGTCATCTAAGAAAGTTACCGGATACCAAAAATGTGAAAGTTGCCCGAGGTGCCCTGGGTGAAAAGATGGAGAGTGCGGATGGGGTGAGAAAAGGGGCCCCAAGTATTGTTTGTAAAATCGAATTGGAAAAGAAAGGAAAATATCAAACGCATAAAGCATTGGTGGATTGCGGGTGTTCTGAAAACATTATGTGTCCTGGATTAGTTAAGGATTTGAAATGTGAAATTCAGGAATTACCAGCTCCTGTACATTTTGCCCAGTTGGATGGAACTTTTGTGGGAGGAGGGCCCTTTCCATTGGGAACGAAAGGGTTAAAGGGAAAGGTTGATACTTGGGAGGGGGAGCTGGATTGTGTAGTGGCTCCTGTTATGGAACATGAAATTATATTGGGATTGCCTTGGCTGAAACAGGCTGATCCAATCATAGATTGGAAAGCAGGTACGTTAGAGTGCCGTCCTGTGGCAAATGGTGGTGTGTATGTGAATGAAGAGAAGAAAGGAGGTGAGCCACAGATTCCTGAGGAATATATTGACTTAGCAGATGTGTTCAACCCTGTATTAGCCGACAATCTGCCCCCAGTCAGGAATGTACAGTGCAAGGTAGAACTGAAAGAAGAGGCAGTACTCCCTAAGCCAAAGATTTATCCTATGTCTGAGAAGGAGAAGGTTACGTTAAGGGAGCAGATAGATGATTATTTGAAGAAAGGGTACATCCAAAGATCGGAATCCCCTATTGCAGCCCCTGTTCTCTTTAGGGAAAAGAAAGATGGGAAATTAAGGTTGTGTATCGACTATAGGGGTCTTAATGCGATAAGTACCATTAATTGTTATCCATTGCCTTTAATCAAGGATCTATTTGGGCAATTGGGGAAAGGCAGGTATTTCACAAAGCTGGATATTATAGATGCCTTCCATATGGTGCGGGTGCGAGAATCGGACAGGTGGAAGACTGCTTTTTCGTGTCCCTTGGGGCTGTACGAATGGGTCGTCATGCCTTTTGGTTTGGCCGGCCCCCGGTATATTTATGCAGTTGATTAATGAGGTGCTGCACCCCCTTTTGTATAAGGGGGTGTATGTTTATTTAGACGACATTGTTGTGGTTTCACAAACCAAAGAGGCGCACGTGCAGTTAGTTCGGGAAGTATTGGAGAGATTGAGACAGGCCAGATTGTTTGTTAAGTTAAGTAAATGTGAATTTAGCAAGAGCGAAATTGACTTCCTGGGATATAGAATTAGTAGAGAGGGTGTGTCCATGGATCCAGGTAAAGTGGCAGATGTGTTGGCTTGGGAAGCTCCTAAAACAAGGAGACAGTTACAGGCTTTTTGGGGATGGCTAACTTTTATCGGTCTTTTATTTCCGGATTTGCTAATATTGTTTTGCCTCTTACAGAGTTGCTTAAGACAAAAGGTAAGGGTGAGGCTAGGAAGGTGAGGGCACCTGGTGCCAGGTTGGGTTGGACTGTAGAGTGTCAAAAGGCTTTTGATTCTTTAAAGGTAGCTTTCACTAAAGGTCCTTTGCTTGTGCATCCAGATCCAGCAAAGCCCTTTGTGGTACAGAGTGATGCTTCCGCTTGGGCATATGGAGGAGCTTTGTTACAGAAGGACGAGGAAGGGGTGTTGAAACCCTGTGCTTATTTCTCTAAGAAATTTGGGGAGCAGCAAAGGAATTGGCCAGTGTGGGAAAAGGAGGCGTTTGCTATTCATTATGCTCTGCAGACGTGGAGACACTTTTTGGAGGGGGCAGTTCACCCGTTTGAAGTGTTAACTGATCATAAGAATTCGCAATTTCTTAGGGAGCCCCAGAAGTTGTCTCCTAAATTGTTACAATGGGCCCAGTATCTGGCTAGGTTTAATTTTGTGTTGAAGCATATAAAGGGTAAGGATAATGTGGTTGCTGATGCATTGTCGCGTTATCCTGCAGTGGGGCCAGATCCTCTTCCAAGTGTGGGGAGAGTGTTCACAAAGGACCAGTGGGGTCTGAGGGTGCAGACACGAGCACAAGCGAAGTTGGAAATAAAGCAGGAGGATGAGGAGCTGGAAGAGTGGGTAAAAGAGTTTCAGAGGTGTTATGAGAAGGATGATTGGTTGAAGGCCCATGAGTTGGAATGTAAAAGGGTCAAGGGATTGTGGATAGTTCGGGAGAAATTGTATGTACCAGCGGAGTTAAGGAATAGGGTGTTGGAGTTGTTCCATGACCACAAGACAGCAGGGCATTGGGGATTTACTAAGACTTTCTTTGCAATCAAAGCCCGATATTGGTGGCCAGGAATGAGGACATCGGTAAAGAATTATGTGAGTAGTTGTGAGGCTTGTGCACGGGGGAAGGTACCTACTGCTAAGCCCCAGGATTGATCCAGGTGGTGGCTACTCCGGTGCGGCCATGGACACATATTAGTACCGACTTTGTGGGGGAGTTGCCCCCTAGTAAAGGATATAGGTATATCTGGACTGTGCTGGACATGTTTTCAAAGCAAGCCCATTTTATACCGTTAACTGGCTTGCCTTCGGCAGAAAAATTGGCTAAGTTATATGTGCAACATATATATACGGTTACATGCGTGTCCAGAGCAGGTGCTTAGCGATAGAGGTGTGCAATTCACGGCGAAATTCTGGGATAGGTTCTTGGAAACCTTAGGAGCAGACCGGAAGTTGACAACTGCTTATCATCCCTGTTGTAATGGGGAGTTGAGAGGACGCAGAAATCGTTGGGTAGTTATCTAAGAAATTTTGTAAATGCCCAGCAGAGTAATTGGGCAGACTTGTTGCCTTACGCTGAAGTGGCTTATAACGGATCTGTGCACTCATCTACAGGCAGGACTCCATTTTCAATTGTATTTGGCCAAGAGGTTGTTCCACTACCAGTTGGTATAGGAGTGCTGGAGGATGATAAGGAGAAATGGTACAATAGAGCTCGAGAAGAATGGAAGGAGGTAACTGAGGCGTTGCATAAGGCACAGGGGTTGCACAAGCGATTTGGTGACAAAAACCGACAAGAAGGTGATGTGTATAAAGAAGGGGATTTGGTATGGTTATCCACTCAGAATTTAAAGTTGGGGTTACCTTCTCGAAAATTGGGCCCAAAGTATGTGGGACCATTCAGAGTGGCTGAGCGAGTGAATGAGGTGACGTACCGATTGATATTGCCAAGGGCCTTGAGGAAAATTTATTCTGTGTTTCATTGCAACTTGTTAAAACAATATGTTAACCCAATTATGCCAAAATTTTGAATGTTGCTTTGTCTTCCTCAGGGGAAGGAGGAGAAGGGGGAGGAAGGCGTTATGTCAGGGCTAGAATCTCTATGCCTGGGGCCAGAGACAGATCCCAGCCTGCCATGAGCCTACTACTTCCACCTGAGTTGCTGAGTCAGAGAGAGATGACTCAACCATGAACTTTGCTCTATTTCTTTGCAGTTGAATATACTGGGACTATGACCTTTGGTCTAGATAAGACTCTGGGGTATGATGTAATACCCAGGGAACTCTGGGTAATGCAAAGACTCACTGGGATTGCTGAGTCAGGATGCAACCCTCTCCAGGCATTGCATGGGGGAGGGATTAGTATATAAGGATTGTGGTGATGGGAAGCGGGTGCTTCAGCTTTATAAGTTTTGTGTCTTCAATAAACTACCACTGGAAGAAGCAGCAGTTCTGTAGCGTCTTTACTGGAAAGCATTGAAGTTCCTGACAACCTGTTTCTGCTTTCTTGCTGATTCTTCCTTGTCACAAATGCTTTCATGCTGGCCATCTCTCTCAAATCTGGGGCTCTATCTATTTTAATGTCCCATTTAAAAAATGATCCCTTTACAGTCAAAGTATCATGCAGTTACATAAAAATCAATTCTGCTGTAAAAATCAATTGTTGGTTTCCTTTTAACTTAGTCATCAAGCAGTTTAATTTTTTCCTATGGACAAGCTTGATAAAACATGTTTCTTCCTGCACCCATGAACAAGGCCGAATGCTTGGCCCGCCTGCCAATTTTTTTCCCTTCTCTGTTTGTTATCAGGGAACAGAGCATTTTACGTTATCTGCCCCTGGCACGAAATGTCTTCTTACATTCCTTCTCTTCTTGCACAGAATATTTTCCTTTCTTCTCAAACTCTGCATGCTCTCTTGTTTCCTAGTTAGGTACAAAAATCCTGGCAGCTTTTGAATCTTTTTCCTTATGTCTGCCGCTGCTTGGGAGATGAAGGATTGCGTTAAAGCTCTTCTTCCATCATCTTGCTCTAGGTCAGGGCTGTCCAACTGGCGCCCCCCAGGCCGTATATGGCCCCCAGCCCCTTCCCCACGACCCCCTACCCTCCTGCAAGATATCTGCTTTTTAAGATTAAAAAAATATTTTTAAAATATTTTTTGGGAATATTTTTTTGGAATATTTTTTTGAATATTTTTATTTATTTTTTTCACGGCGGGGGGGGGTAGGGGTGGGGCAGGGAGGAGGAGCAGGCTCTCTTCCTCCTCCTACTTCCCTCCCTCCCCCCTCTCTCTCCCTCCCTCCTTCTCTCTCTCTTTCCCCCTTTCATTCCTTCCCTTTTCCACCACATGAAAGAAAGAGGGAAGGAGAGAGTGCAGCAAGCGAGAGGGGGCGTGGCCAGAGTGAAAAAGGGGCGGGCGCGAGTTCGGAGCACGGGGGGGTGCTCATCCATTCCCTTTCCGGCTTCCTCCTCTTCTGAGGCTTCGTGCCAAGTTTGGTCCTGATCCATCATTTGAGTCCACAGTGCTCTCTGGATGGAGGAGAACTACAACTCCCAAATTCAAGGTTCAGTACTTTCTGTTGCTCTCATGAGAGTTTAGGTTTGATTCAACATGGCTGAGGAATGCTTTGATTGTGTTTTCCCCTTATGGCAGAAGGAGGTAGGACTGGATGGCCCTTGGAGGTCTCCTATTCTAGGAACCCATTGTAATTATTATTATTATTATTATCATCATCAGAGGCTGAATGGTCATCTGGGAGGAATGCTTTGATTGTGTTTTCCCCTTATGTCAGAAGGAGGTAGGACTGGATGGCCCTTGGAGGTCTCCTATTCTAGGAACCCATTGTAATTATTATTATTATTATTATTATTATTATCATCAGAGGCTGAATGGTCATCTGTGAGGAATGCTTTGATTGTGTTTTCCCCTTATGTCAGAAGGAGGTAGGACTGGATGGCCCTTGGAGGTCTCCTGTCAGGAACTGGAGTTGTGGCTTTGATCATGCTTTGCTTAGGCCCCATCTCCAGCCCCTCCCATTCTGTAAACAAGGGAGATAAGCAAGCAGCTGTGGCCTTGCCAGCGACGGCTGAGCTTTTGGCGCGAATGCCAGGAGCCTCTTCCCGGGCTTTTCCAGCTAAGGGGAGGGACTTAGGTTCAATTGGGAGAATGTCTATATAAGGCTGTGCCTGGGGACCCTTCCCCAGTTCTGTTTTTTTCGACCTGGATTAAGGACTCAATAAACTACCTTTTCCTTCAACACCATGTGGAGTGAGCGTGGTTCGTTGGGTACCCTACCGGAGCTGACATAAAAACAGAACTCAACTTCCTTTTGCAGTTGTGACTACCTTCCAACTGCAATGGGCTCTTCCCAGCCCTCGAGCTGGTGAGAATCCAACCCAACTATGAAGAAGGTGTGTGCCCTCAAGGCGGAGGGGCGCGCAACCCCCCCTGGAGGAGAGGGGCTTTGGCCGCAAGAGAGCGAGCAGTGGAAGGGACCTGGGCACCCAGAGGCCCCCACCCGGGAGGATGGAGTCGGCATCTCCCAGACCCGAAGGATGGAAACCGTGGGTGTCTGGCTGGAACCGGATCGGAGGCCGTGCCATGCCGGCTGGGAGAACCCCGACAGGATAGACGTGGCCGAGGAGAAGCGGCAAGCTTTTGAGAACATGCGGAGATTATTCCCTGACCTGGTGCGGCGGTTGGAGGCGGAAGTCTGGGATCCTGACCCCGAGGAAGAAGACTACGAGGAAGAGCCTGCCACCACAGGCTACGTGTTGGGGGTGCCCTACGTGGTGGAGGAGGGCCCCTTCCCCGGGATCCCAAATTGTGCCCTGCTGTGTGAGTTCCTGAGTGATGACGATGGTGAGGATGAACCCCTTGTTCCCCTTAACCCTGATGAGAGACCTGAGGTGTGGGTGGAAATGGAGCCCAGGCCCCTCCAGGACATAAAGGAGGCGAAGGGGCCCCAGGCTGCCGGGAAGAGAGGAAAGATCCCCCCATCCTGAAGATCCCAACACAGGAGGGGCCAGGGGCGGAAGGGAAAGAAGAAAGCGAGCCCCCGTTGCCCAGGAGTGGTGGAAGACAGTATACCGGATGATCGGAGTTGGGGAGAGACGGGAAAGGTGCTTCGCCCGACTCTCCTGCAGTTAAAAGCCTTAGTGGACCAAATTCACGAGCAGCTACACAAGGAAGGCCAGTCTGAAGTGGGCCCCTTAGAGCAACAGGACCGAGGTGCATGCAGAGGAACCCTGTCTCCTTGATTTGCGAAAGGGTTGGCTGTAACATTAACCTCCATCGGGGAGATGGTAAAGGGCTGTGCAACCTTGTTGGGAGTTCGAGATGAACCAAAAGACCTGGCTGCCTGCTTAAACTCCATCGAGGGAAGGGTGAAGAGTTGTGAGGCCCTGGTGAGGAGGCTGGTGGGCGAGGACCTGGGGAGAGAAGACCCGACGTGCGAGGCCCCGGCCGACGATGGTGACACCGAAGAGCCCTTCGTCCCCCCCGATCCTTGGGATGAAACCGCAGCTTGGTTAGAACTAATAGCCCTCAAGAGGAGTGAACGTTCCTGCCCTTCCCAGGAGCCGAAGCGCAAGCCCAAGACAGGAGAGGAGCGACCAGGAGAAGCGGCTGTGGTGGAAAAGGTGCAGACAAAGAAAGAGAGTGGGGCGGAGTTTCGCCATCAACAGGGACAAGGAGGCCCGGCTAAAGCCCCCCCTGTTGGCTTCGAGACCCAACCGAGAGACATCGGGGTTAAATCCTCAAAACCCCAGCCAGCGTTTGCAGCCGGGGCCCTGGCCCCGAAGGAGAAAGAAAACCCCAGCTTTACAAACAAAGTAAATCACCAAAAGATTGGCCAGGCCATCAGTGACCCTGAGGCGGCGGCAGAGGTGAGCGAACCCTTGAGGGAGAGTGAGTGTGGGCCCTTCAAGGCAAAAGCGGTTGCAAAACCCTTTCATCCTGATTGTGTGTCGGATGAAGAGGCGACAGGAGCGAGTGGGTTAACCGGGAACGGCGAGGGAGAAGGCGGCGGCGAGTCTGTGAAACTTCCCAACCTCCAAAAGCAACAAGGAGCCGCAGAGAAGCCTCCACTCTCTCCCTTATCAGAGGTTGCTAAGGAACCGCATTCCGATGGCAGAGATGAAAGGGAGGGGTGGAGAGCAAGCCAAGCGCAAGAAAGAGTAAAAGGAAAAAGTTCAAAAAATTGGGCCGTGGAGAAACCTGTGGCTGACGTAATACAGGCTGGAGAGACGAGTCGGGAGGATGCCTTTGCCCCCTTCCCTGGGAAGGAAAGCCTATCAGCTCGGAAGAAAGGAAGGGTAAAGGCCAGGCTGCTTCAGAAATGAAAGAGGAGCCGGCGTTTCAGCGACCCAGTGTGAGTGTGTTGAGAGAGTCGACACTGTTGGGAGCAGGAGGGGAGGCCCCCTTTCCCCTCACGAGAACCAGGGAGGAGGGCCAGCCGGGACGGGCGACAGCCCGAAGTGAAGACGTTACGGCAGAGGGAGGCCAGCCTGCTACCGCTGGAGAGAGCCCTTTCCTCCTACAGAAAGGATTGGTGTTACTGCCGCCAGAGGCCAGCTATATGGATGGTAAACAGACACGGGGCCTAGGGGCTGAGAGTAAGGTGCCACGGCTGCCCAAAGGCGCCGAAGGATTCCAGCCGCTTGAGGCCATTCCAGCTTGCGGAGCGAGGAACCCAGTGGGGGAGCCTCACAGCGAAGAAAGCAACAAAGGCGCCTGGCAGAGGGCTGGAGCTGTGAGTGACACCTCCCAGCGAGAGACGGCAGGGGTGAGTAAAGACAAGCCTGAACTCCCCTGCAATGTGGCGACTGCTCAACCAGAACCAACTGAGACAAACTTAGTTTTAGCCATAAAAGGAGCCACGACGCCTAGGCCGGCTGGAGAGGAGAGAGAGTGGGCCATACGCCCCGATAACCTGGGGACGAGTGATGTGGAGAGTTGGATCTTTTGGGTGGTGGCCCTCTTCACATGGCAAGGCTGCGGGGGAGCTGGGATGGAGGCCGAGCCGCACCAGAGAACGGCGGCCCCGCAGATGGATCCCTCTGGGAAAGGTGTCCCGCGTGAGGTGATAAGATCCATGGAGAACTCCCAAGGGCCTGCTGACGAATTCCTAGCCGCAGAGGGGCCTGGCATGGTTCCAGAAAAGAGCCAGATGGGCCGGATTGTAGTCCAAGACAGCGAGCTGGGCCCAATTACCAAGGTGGCAGCTGAGGCAGAGAAAGTGTTGGCCGAGCAACGGGAGCCTGCCCACCGGGCCCCAGCTGCTACAGGCGGAGAGCAGGGAACCATGGCCGAAACCAAGGAAGGGCCAGTGGTGGTTGACGAGGTGTCAGACGGAGATGGTGCAGCGCGAGCCCGAGTCATGGGTTCGAGTGAGTTTCAGTTCCCGGTTCAGCCTTGGCTAACCGAGGCGGGGTCTTGGCTTGGAGCCGCCAGGGAATGGGCATCTTTTGACCTACCAGCGCGGTCGGGGAAGGAGGTCCCTGTACAACATTCTTCTCACCGGAGCGATGGGGGTCCTCCCATGGTTTGGGGAGACTCCCAACCGGGGCCTGCAAGAACTGAACTCTGTTTAAGCCCAGACCCTGAGCCGGAGAAAGAACTCTGGCTGGATCCAATGGCTGGATTGTTCGGACCGAGCATGGACCTACCGCCCCCGAGGACAGGGGCTATTCACACACCGCTTGGGTTTCTGATCTGTGTGATAGACATAAATGGGTTAACTGTGACAGAGGGGTGTGGGGAGATGCTAATGGTGTGTCTTCTAGTGCTTCGACCCCTAAAGGAAGAAAAGCGGTTAATACAGTCTCTCTTTAAGAGTGGCAGAGATAGCCATGGCTTGTTTGAGATAGGTGTTACCTGAAGGGGCGCCTCTCACATGTACCGGATTGTTATAAAAGGTATCAGATAGACACGGTATGAGTTAAAAGGATTATGAAGATTCTTTGGATATGCTTTATTGACACTTTTGAATAATGTGGGTTATCGGATATATGTAAGGTATATTTAGAAAGTGGTTACATGTGTGTAGGATGTATTAGACCTGATTGGGCCTTCCCACTTGGGCTGGTCACTTTAATTGCCTTGGGTTATAAATTTGCTTAGGACAGTCACGCATATGTCTGTTACTGCAAATTATAGTTAGCGAAGAATGGGGACATTGTTATTACTGTTTTGATTGATATATCTCGGTGTTAACTTTGGTTGAGATTCAAACTGAATATTTCTTGCTAGATAAATATGTGATATGATGCTTTATAAGTTGCCCGGGTGTTGAGAACACTCCACCTGGTTACGTTAGATGATGTTAAAAGTTTCTTAAGGTTCCTAAGTTTTAGACTGCTGGGGCGATGAGACTACTCCGCCTCATCAGATAACCTGTTATAGCTTAGATAAATGATAGTTGTCCTCGAAACGTTGAGACTACTCCGCTTCGAGTGATATATTGTGATGCTCTATATTGATTATGCTGTGTATTGTATTGTATTGATTATTGATTGATTCTGTATTCTATCGTTTTCTTGGAGGGCCGGTATGTCAGGAACTGGAGTTGTGGCTTTGATCATGCTTTGCTTAGGCCCCATCTCCAGCCCCTCCCATTCTGTAAACAAGGGAGATAAGCAAGCAGCTGTGGCCTGTGGCCTTGCCAGCAACGGCTGAGCTTTTGGCGCGAATGCCAGGAGCCTCTTCCCGGGCTTTTCCAGCTAAGGGGAGGGACTTAGGTTCAATTGGGAGAATGTCTATATAAGGCTGTGCCTGGGGACCCTTCCCCAGTTCTGTTTTTTTCGACCTGGATTAAGGACTCAATAAACTACCTTTTCCTTCAACACCATGTGGAGTGAGCGTGGTTCGTTGGGTACCCTACCGGAGCTGACATCTCCTATTCTAGGAACCCATTGTAATTATTATTATTATTATTATTATTATTATCATCATCATCAGAGGCTGAATTGTCATCTGTGAGGAATGCTTTGATTGTGTTTTCCCCTTATGGCAGAAGGAGGTAGGACTGGATGGCCCTTGGAGGTCTCCTATTCTAGGAACCCATTGTAATTATTATTATTATTATCATCATCATCATCATGAGGCTGAATGGCCATCTGTGAGGAATGCTTTGATTGTGTTTTCCCCTTATGGCAGAAGGAGGTAGGACTGGATGGCCCTTGGAGGTCTCCTATTCTAGGAACCCATTGTAATTAATATTATTATTATTATCATCATCAGAGGCTGAATGGTCATCTGTGAGGAATGCTTTGATTGTATTTTCCCCTTATGGCAGAAGGAGATTGGACTGGATGGCCCTGGATGGCCCTTGGAGGTCTCCTACTCCAGGAACCTGTTGTTGTTGTTGTTGTTGTTATTATTATTAGCAGAGGCAGAATGAATATTATGCCGTATCATTCAGGGTTATAGGCCTGTGTGGAAGGGCCCTGGCTTCTTATTTGACTTCCTTTCCACACATCTGAATAAAATCCCATGTTATTTGCTTTAAACCAGATTATATGAGTGTGGACTCCGATAATCCAGTTCAAAGCAGGTATTCTGAGTTGTATGGCTGTGTGGAAGGGCCCTGAGTCCACACTGCAATATAATCCAGTTCAAAGCAGGGACTGGAATTTGAGACTGGGATTTTGGTGTTCATCTCTATCTCCAAGTCAAAGCCCCGGTGTCCTCCACAGACACCTCAAGGCGGGAGAGGGCGGAGCCGGGGAGGGGGCGGGGCAGGGGTGGAGCCAGGGAGGGGGCGGAGCCTGGGCGGAGCCAGGAGGGGGTGGAGCTGGGGTGGAGCCGGTGAGGGGGCAGAGCCGGGGACGGAGGCAGACCCTTCGGCCCCCCAGGTCATCAGTAACTGGAATTCCGGCCACAGGTCCGGTAGAAGTTGGACAGCCCTGCTCTAGGTTATATGGGCTGTATTGTATTTTCTGTATGATTCCTCCAATGTCAGCGGCGCCTTGTCCAATGCGGGATAGCGCAATGGACAAAGACGCGGCTGCCATCTTGGAAGAGGATCGAGCGATCGGAGGCGCGGCCGCCATTTTAGTTCTCCTTGTTCCATGTTGTTTCTGTAGCTCCATGTTGTTCCCTGTCGTTTCTGAGCTGTTGGAGTTCCCGCCGAAAAAGGACAAGAGGGGTGGGGTTCCGGGGTTATCTGTTCAAGGATTGGCTCTTCGCCAGAGGGGGGAGGGGCTCGGGGAGTTTTGAGCAGGGATTTTGGAGGGAAGGCTTCAGTACGGTTTTTACTGCCTTGGATTAAGGACTCATAAAGCATTTCCTCAATACCCGAGTGAGTGTGATTATTGAGCGGCCTACCAACGCTCACACAAAAACCGTACTCACAACCTGAATCGTCGTGAGCCGATCCGCCCGCGAACCCCCCTGAGATGTCTAGTGGAAGGGAAGAAGACCTCCAGGAGCCCGAGTGGAACCGCTGGCGGGGATCCGAAGAGGTGGACGATGGGATCCTCGGTGAGGCGGTTGGAGGCCCGGAGGGGGAGAGGCCTGTGATTGTCTCGGAGCAGGCGACCAGGAGGCGCGATTCCTCCCC
>JARBWK010000708.1:0-25782 GCA_030556195.1 Anolis apletophallus
CCAAAGCCTCAGAGAGGCCTGAAAGCAGATGCTGCAGAGGCCTCTAGTTCACCAAGCAGGACAAATGCAGCCCTTCTAATTCCCAGACCGATAAGAAGGCCTGGTACCACCAAACAGTGATGCCTCCCAAAAGACCAAGTGCCTTCACTAATGAGCTAACATTTCCAATCTAAGCTGAGAGAGGCCCAGGCGGGGCAAGTCCACTGAGCAAGCCTGGAAAGAGGCTCCGACGCAGTCTGCGTCTTCAAGGAGAAAAAACCTACTTAGGTTGCTTCCTTTGGCTCGAGACATCTCTCATCAAGATTTAGCTTTCAAGCCAAGTCTTCATGGAACTCTGCCTGGGCCATTGGGCCTTCCAGCCTTTGGACTCTATTTGCCAAGTCTTTGTGCCAAAAACTTACCCCTGGATTTAGCCCATTGGGGCATCAAGACTCTTTTTATCCTTTGATCCTGTTTTACCTTTGGACTATTGCTTTGCAATACCCTGATGCTTGTAAGCATCAATGATATTTTTTCTATCTACTTTACTCTCTTCATTTATTCTAAATAAAGCATTTAATCATGGCTGGTCTCAAGTAGTTTTACTGAGGGATCCTTCAGGTCTATGGTAATAACAGATACAGTATATCCGTGCTATATCCAGAGCTGTTGTCTAGATGTCCCAAGAGTACATCTTCTCCACTATGCTGTCATCTCCTCCATATCACTGCAGCTCCTAGCTAGAAACCAGAGCTCCATCTGAGCTTCTGCCCAGGATAATACACATCTGCTGATATCAATATGAGGGGGCTGCATAACCAGCATGAAGGAAAGGGGTGATCTCCCTTCCTCCTCACTGATCATACAGACACCCCTTTCTGACATCAAGAGAGGTGGTCCTTTTATAGTGAGTATTGTGGGGGAGGGGTCAATGTAGAGAAGCCCTGGATTTTTTGTTGCTAACCTCATGTAAGTAACCAAATAACAATATAGTATATGGGCTTGATTTTTTTGTTGACTTTACTCTTTATAATTTGTAAATGCTTATTTCAAATTAATGATTTTTAAAAATGTGTTTGAGGTAGTTGATTTTGTAAAACACAACCTCAATTTTCTGAATAAGTATGACCTGCAGCTTATTCATGTCACCGTATCATTTGTTCCTGTTTGTAGAGAAATAATGAGCTGTTTTCACAGTGCTGTCTTGAAATTTTTTTGGATAAAGGGCTCTGCGCCATAAATGTTATGTCAAATTAACACTATGATTATTTGCTGTAGGAAAATAGATTGTGGCATTGCATAGCTATCATGCGGAAACTTAATAAAGGATTCACTTCTGCCTCAGGATACTTCATAGTTTAGAATGCCTCTGTCTTTTCTGTTTGGCCAATGTTAGTCTTTCTTAAATGGATGTCTTTGTATAGAGCATCTTTCTAAAAATATTTTAAAGATAAAATTGTTTCGGAAGAAGTAGAAAAGGAAATAAGTTAGTGTGGCTCTCGAGGACAGTACTAGGACTTTCAAAATAGTGTTGGTAAATAACACTAGGTTATTTTTGTGCAATTTCCAACCTGTCCACCTATCAGCTGAAGGCCTATACCAGGGGTGCTCATTAGGTACAGTAGTCGTGATCTACTGGTAGATCACGTAGGGCATCCTGGTAGATAACAGGTAGGGCGGGAAGAAGGTTCAGTCCCCGCCCAGAGGCTCTCCGGCATCACCCCAGTGCCTGCCGGCTCTGGGTTATCTGAGGTCCTTTCCACACAGTTGAATAAAATCCCATGTTATCTGCTTTTAATCAGATTATATGGCAGTATGGACTCAGAAAACCCAGTTCAAAGCAGCAGATATTGTTATATGTTTCACATTTTTGTAGTGGGTAGGTTGATCCCTTTGGACTTGGTTGTTTTATAAGTAGCTCGCATGCTGAAAAGTGTGAGCACCCTGACCTATACCATTTTGTGGATGCATGCAAATGTTCGTCCATTGGTGGACTACGCAGCGGCGTCACGGGGAAGCGTCGCCACCGGGAGGGCCCCGCCCGCGCAGGCTCGCCCAGCGTTTCTTGGTGCTGTGCTGCCGCGCCAGCCAGGCCTCCGCAGCTGGCTCTGCTACCCGCACTGCGCCACCGCACTGGCTGGCCCGGGGCACTCCAGCCGCGCCTCCATTCTGCGCATGCGCGAAAAGCTCCGCGCATGCGTACTGACTTCAGAGCACCACCGGCTTTGGAGCCAATCAGCGTGTGCAGTTCAGCGCATCCACACAGATTGGTGCATGCGCACTGGGCTCCAAAGCGGGAGGCGCTCTGGAGCCAGTCTTGGCGTCACAGGGTCTTTTTATGCGCACTGGGCTCCAGGGTGACTGGCTTCCGGGAGCAACTGGGGTGCAAATTTTTCCACGTGCCCCTCGAACAGGCAGGGCGCCCCGGATGCATGTGCATGGGCATACACAAATATACTGTTTTATTTATAATGTTATTGTTGCCAGTAAACCCTTGTTATATTTGGTAATTACATCAATGTTGCTGCACTATTACATAGGGGTGTGCAATTAGGCAAAACACCATGCCATTTTTGGTGCCCAGTTTTTAGCTGCCCCCCCCCTTCCATTTTTAGGGAACTTCTAGAATTCAGGTGTGGTTTTGTGCCAGAAAGATTTGGTCCATTGGCGCCAAGGAAAATTTAAATGCTCATTTCTGTCATTTTTAGGCTTATCAGCATGAAACTTGCTCAGTTGTATGCTGCATTTATGACAGCCACACCTGCCAAGTTTAAGAACATTTCATCATAACATTTCAAAAAAACTAAAAGGGGGGAAGGCGTTCTGGGAATTGAAGTCCCAAGTGCACACCACAAGAAGGGAGAATGGACGCAGTCAATCAGGCCTCTGACTGGCTGAGGAAGAAAGTGAAAAACACAAAGAGAAAAAAAATCAAACTCAATCATGTCCCAGGAGAGCACACAAGGCTCCTTCTCAATGCTTGTGCCACATTTCCCTCAAGCAGACACTGGGGGGCTCTCAGAAAGGAATGGAGGAACGTACTGGAGAAGAAAGCAAAGGAGGAGCTGCAGCTTGTCTGATTTGTGATGCTACTTTGTCCACATACTGCCTCTGCCTCAGGTAGAGTGCCGTTCAGCCCCATTAGCCCCCATTAGCCAAAAAGATCAATCTGCTGTGATCTGTATTGGTTAAGGCTTCACCTTCCCCATGCCAGGCTTGTTTTTCGCCATTTGATTTCCCTTGAATTGGCTGAATCTGAAACACCAAAATGATATTGTGCACACCCCTACTATTACATAATTATGCTCTCAACATGGCACATCCTTCTAAGAGGATACCATCTCATATTCAAAGGTGCCAAGGTTTCACCAGAGTGATTCAGTTGCTACTCCCAGTAATCAATCATCTATAATATCCAGCTTTCATCCTGCTATAGCACAAACTCTGTCCAACCCTAAGGACTTCATCCCACAGGATAAGTAAGGCATTTGGGATCATTGTTTTTCCCTAAGCTTGCAATTCGCCCATTTTGAAATTAAACAGGTGATTTCCATACACTCATCAAACAGTTTCCCTCTTTCTGCTTTCTTTTCTAATTATCCATTTGCCCTCTCATCACACAGGAGACATATTTCTCCTCCCACTGTCTTCTATCCCATTTTCTTTGAGCCGGAGATATAGCACAGCGGTAACAACAGCTGTGCTTGCAATCTGAAGGTTGCATGTTCGATTCCCAAGCTGGTCTGGAAACCCAGACCAGCTTGGGAATCGAACTCTGTCCACTGTTCATCCAACAGTTTGAAAACAGCTCAGCTGTGAATAGATAAAACTGGGAACCGCCAAACGGGGAAGGATTTTTACAAAGAAAGGACTTACAATGCCTAAATAAAGTAAGATCGGCTGTCAGAAGGTGGAATGTGGAAAAACAGAGGCTCTCCGTCATGAGGATGAAGCAACAGCACCCCCTTGTGACGTAATGACGCAATCATACCCTGTGACGCACCCTGTGACACAGCCAGAAGAAAAATCCTTCTAATTGTACTTGTTATATGTTATATGTTGTATGTAATTGTATGTAAATCCGGCAGGGACTGTCTGCCGTATATGTGATGTAATCCGCTCTGAGTCCTCTTCAGGGTGGGAAGAGCGGAATATAAATAAAGTGTATTATTATTATTATTTGGATATTACAATGTCTCTTTATAAGTACAGATAACTGTCAATTCAGAAGATAAGTCTATTTATTTTATGTTGAAAAAGAGATATAAATTACTCTTACTCCCTCTGCAGTCCCAAAATGGTAATGGTGCTGGCAATGGCGGAAGAAAGGAATCATTACTGCCCATCTTGGCTCCTCCTTTCATGATGATGTCATGAAGTATCCCAGTTGTCTAACTCACAGTTGAGGACAGTCAAGGAGAGGGCCTTACTGGTAATGTCACCCACTTCGAGACTCCTTCCCGAAGGAGCCTTACCTAGTAAGTATTCTATTTATGTTTCAGTATCAAGTGACGATTTAGTTCTTTGTATTGTTTTAATTGTTGCTTATCTTCCAGTTTTATTTCATTAATTTGTTCTTTATTTGCAGTATGTTGCCTGTTATTTATTTTCCACTACCCTAGGAAATTATCTGTCTGAAGGGCAATACACAAATAATAAATAAATAGTCAATCTTGGGCTGAAACAGTTAATAAATCAAGATGGTCAAATGGCAGTGAGGATACAAGGGAGAAAATACCATTTAGAACAAGGTCAGTCACCCCATCATTAAAATAAACAAATATATATACAGTCAGTGCCCAAGTTCCAAACATCCAACTTACAAATGACTAAGTTATGAATGAGGGCGAGACAACAGGAAGTGAGAAAAATCTACCCCTCAGAAGGGAAATTAACTCCTGGAAAAGTTAGCATGGGGGAAAGGTGTCTCCATTAAAGCTTTTCCACAAATCCTTGTTTCCACAACAAGCTACATTTTTCAAAATTCAGTTCTCACAGGGATAGAAAGTGAGGTGAAATCTTCTAAAGCAGAGCCCTAGCCAGAATTATGAATGGATCCTATCTAGATAAGAACATGAAAAGAATGAACTGACAGTCATCGCCTTCCTGTATTAAGTTGATCTGTGATTCTATCATCTTATCATTAAACATGATAAGGACATTGCCCTGTTGATCAAACTATTAAATTGGTTGAGGTTATGCACTACCAACATTGTCAAAATCTAGTTGAAAACTCTTGGAACACAAATCCCGACCCATTTCTCATTCCCTCTTCAGAGGAAGAGAGTGTTTGTTATGCTTCAGAACATATCATAATTCTAAAATACGCAGTTTCCGCCTTTAAAGATTTGAGGCTGGCAAGAGATGTCTCCGTATACTATTAGGAAAAGCACCATACTATGGAAATTGTGGGAGAAAATCATTTGTGGCATCAGTGCTGTCAGTCCTAACAATTGTAGCCTGTTTGATGGCTTTTATATGGAGTTTATTTGTTTATTTATTTGTTCAATTTTGTATTCTGCTCCTCCCTGCAGGCTCGAGGCGGTTCACATAACATACATAAAACAACAATGTGCATAAAATATTAAAATTACATAAAATTCATATAAAAACAGTGGTCAGGCAGGCAGATTAAATTTCCGGGTTTCAATTAAAGGCAAGTCTAAAAAGAGTGATCTTCCATGCCATCCGGAAGGGAATAAGATCTGTAATCGCGCGGACTACGCAGTTACTACATATGTTTCTGGAAATCAGTCTGCTTTGGTAGAATGCTTGAATCTCATTGACTGTACCTTCTCAATTCGAATTGTGTGTGAATAGGAATTAAGGAAACATGCACAAGGCTAGGGGTGTCTAATTCCCTAAGAAACACATTTCCATCCATGTGGGAGTTGTGAGACATGCCAGTGGCCTTTCATAATCCTTCAGTCTACTCATTGTTTGTCATTTCATTTCCTTTGTGGTGCCAACATTACTAGACGTCTCAGTGACACAGATGCTCACAGGGTGGATACTTACCAGTTCTATCCCCTGCTTTCTTTTGGCTTTGTGAAGGTTTTTCCCTTAGCCATGGAAACACCCCCGTTCCCTTATTGAAGTGAGCAGGGGTGGGATCTTGATTTATCTGTCTCGAAGTATTTCCTGGTTTAATTTTTGTTTCAGAGCAGAGGCCTGTTTTCTTCTCTTTGCTTCTACAAATGTCCTTAGCAACCCTAGAATATATAGAATGTCCTGGGCAACCATTGCATTGCTGTACCATAGCTGCAGTAAAGGTCATAAATAGAGTCTGCTTGGGAATTTATTCAAATAAGGAATGAATGTGCCAAGTTCAGTCCTCTGCTGCTGGGCATGTTAATAATGTCACTTGTGTGATTGCTGCCAGAGGACATCCTAAAGCCAGGACTTGAGCTCCTGCATCTTCCCCTGGGCCTCCCTTCCTAGGATGAAAGCAGAGCCCAGAGATCAGAAAGAGACTGCTACAGCATCACGGCCGGAAAATAACTATTCATCTCCTTAAAGTCCGCGCTGACTGCTTGGAGGATTAATACTGCTGGTATTCAAGCATTTAAAAAATAGCACTGATTTCATCCCTGGACTGACTTCAACGAAGTGACAATGGGGGTGAACTGGGAAGCAGCAGTCCATTTACTCCTAGATTGACTCATATGGCCAGTGTGGATAGGCCCAGAATAATTTTGTTTTCTGCAGCTCCAGAAGATAGGATCCAAACCAAAGGATTCAAATTATTAAAAAGGAGAGCTGAACTAAATATTAAAAGATCTTATTGATTATAAGAATTTGTTCAAAATTAGAAGTGGTGGATTCTCTTTCATCAAAAGTTTTAAAACATCGATTTATCATGGATGGATGTTAGCTATTCGTTACTGCAATAGCAGGGCATTAGATGAGTTGGTCCTGGGATGTTCATTCAATCTTTATTATTTACTAGCTTGGGGAGCCGGTCCTGCCCGGGCTATTTAAGAAAGGCATCGTGTGCCAAGGTTCGTCTTTAGTACTTCAGGTCCCATCATCCATGGTCCACCCTCCTCCATACTGCAGTAGAATGGAGAGTGGATCAAGGGGATTCTGTGTGCCAAGTATGGTCTTTATCGGTCCTTGTTCAGGGCCGCAGTGGTCGGTGGGAAATGAATGGTTTGAAAGTACTACAGATCCCATATTCTGTGGAGGTACTGCAAGTCCTATCATCTGTGGTCCACCCTCCTCCAAACTGCAGCAGGAGGTCATGGGGGCTCTGTGGGCCAAGTTTGGTCTTGAGTAGTCATTGGATGAAGGTCGCAGCAGTCTGGGGGAGTGAGTAGAGGTACTTCAACTCCCATCATCCATGGTCCATCCTCCTTCAAACTGCAGCAGGATGTAGAATGGGTCATGGGGGCTCTGTGTGGCAAATTTCGTATTTATTGGTGAGTGGATGAGGGTCGTATTGTTTTCAGGAAGTGAGTGAAGGTACTTCAAGTCCCATCATCCATGGTCCATATCCCTTAGAACTGCAGCAGGATGTAGAGTGGGTCATGAGTAGTCTGTGTGGCAAGTTTGGGCCTGGTCTGTGATTTGTAGGGGCTACAATGTTCTGAGGGAATTGAATCGGGTGACGGTACTGCAAATCCCATCATTTGTGGCTCATCCTGCCCTAAAGTACGCCAGGTTGTAAATTTGGCCATTGGGCCTCTATGTGCCAAATTTGGTCTTGATCCGTCATTGGTGTGGCCCACAGTGCTCTAAGCACTGCAAGTCCCGTCATCCATGGTCCATCCTCCCTCAAACTGCACCAGGATGTAGAGTAGGTCTTGGGGGTTCTGTGTACCAAGTTTGGTCTTGTTCTGTCATTGTTGGGGGGCGCAAAGTGTTTTGGCTTTAAACTCCCACCATGCCTGACTGCCTCAGGTCTTTTCCGTACCCCCTCTGCCACTTTAGAGTGTTGGAATGTTGGTGGTGCTGGCCAATCAGAGGCGTTATGCAAATAATCCCACAGTGGCAACCAATCAGAAAGCTGCCACATACATACAAATAAACATACAAACATTCTCTTTTATTATATATACAGATTAAATTATAGGAATCCACAGCATTTTCACTAAAGAACAATTCCCAAAACATTTACTGTAAATATGTGACAATGACATTTATGCAGCCATGAAGTTTATATATTTGTAATAAGTCACACATTTAAAAACGGGGACAAGAGAGCACATTTACAGTGATAGAAGAGACAAATGTGTACTGAAACTCACAAAGAAAGTGTGTTATTTCCCTAAGTTGACTCACACTTTTTTGTAAGTTGCCATTGTCATTTATAAGTTGTCATTATCATTTGTAAGCAGGAAAAAAGACCCTAAGAAAATAGGAATCAGTAATGCAATAGTACATCAGAGTGTAATAGTCACTGGTTACTGATTGCTAAATAAGAGAATGTGCTCAGCAATCCTTAACCTAATTCTAACCTGTGTAAGTGCCTTCAAGTTGCCTTTCAACCTACGGCAACCCCATAGCATTTTCCTAGGCAAGGAATACCAAAAGGTGGTTTTGATAGTTTACTTGAAAGTCAAATTTATAAGAGCCAATGAGATTTTGGTATTTATTCTGCTCTTCAGCTACATCAGAAATGACAATGTAGAAAGTACCACAAATGGGCATTTCAGTGGTAAAATATAAGCCAAGTCTTTGCCCACCAAGGTCTGTGATTTCAGCAGATGGCTTCGATGAGTGCTCTCCAACTGCAAATAATTTCTATGCATAGGCTTAGATCAGCCCTACTGACATTGTTATGGTCTATTTTTTTCCAACAGTGCTGACTATTTTGATCACTTCTTAGGTTCAAATGTCATCAAGTCATCCACCCACCATCCTTTGGTCCATGTGAGGCCTGTGGCGATAGAATAGTGCTACCTCCAGCTGGTCTTGCTCCTGTGCCAAGCTCTGCAAAGCCTGTCACTGCCTCTGCTTAGAAACATTCCATATTGTGTTAATCCTTGTGGTTAGCAAGATCTTTCTGGCAAGCCTGCCAGATTCTTTCTAGCACTTAACAAGACAATTCTGTCCCACTGTACTATAGGTTAAGGGTAGAGCCAGGGTCTTAATTCATCCCGTGCCTACAGTAATGTGTGTTGAGATTACCCCAGAATCCCACTGGCTGCATCAAAAGTGCTTGGATTGGGTACCTGCTGTGCTCAATACTCAGCAAGGGTATGTATTCTTCTAAACACATATATCTTATGCTTTGCCAAAGCAAACTCCTTGCTTTTGGCTGCGTTCCTAGTTGTGTTTCAAATGCCGATTTCATGGCTCACCTCATCGGCCCCCTGTACATAGCTGAGTACTAGCCCCACTACAACCATTCTGTTTTCCTTGCTGCCCAGTTTCTTGCTAAATGAAAGAAACTTTTTTCTTCCTTCCCTTTTGTGTTCTCTTTCTGTGTGTCCCTCCCGCTTTTTTTCTGGGCTATAACATGCTGTGTTTTGATGCCCTGTCCCAGCTGATTGAATGCCTTTCTTTTGACACACAGTGTGGGGGTGATGTGGTTGCATTTATGCAAAAAAATAAAGAGAGCTTCAATATCCTGTTCTGAGCCCCCAAACGAGAGCCTGGCTCATATGGATTCCTTCCCCGCTAGCATCAGCTCTTGTTTGCATTAAAATAACCTTTTAAAAAAGGTTGCCCCATGCATGTTGGGGTAGATTTAAAGGCATGCCTTGCACCCTCAAAGCTGAATTGTGGTAGTTTGAATCAAAGTTAGTAGAACAGCAATAACTCTGGTATATAATTTAACACAGCGCAGACTGAAATCAAAATCATGCTCTTTCAAGTATGCTTTAGGAAAGAATGGTCTTTTGGTCCTTTTTTTTTCAAAGGAGGGAGAAACAGGATAACAAACAGCTTTTCGAATAGAATGAACAAGGAGGACTTCTTATCTATTGCATGAGTTTGTTGACAGTGCTTTGGATCCTGGCCCCATTGATGCAGACAGTGTGATCACTAGATAACATTTTTCCTGTGTTTTATCACTTCTGACTGAAAGTATGGACTGGTGCATTCAAACAGTGCTTTTCTAATAGACAGGGGTGACTTTTTCCATTTGTAGGCTAGTTTGTTAAGAGAAGGGCTCAGCCATATCTTTCAAGGAAAACAATAACAATTTTTTTCCTTCTTGCTTCCCACAATGGTACAATCCAAAGCATTAGTACCTGAATCCTCAGTAGAATATTTATAATGTGTGCCTTAGGCAGCAACTGACATAAAATACACACATTATAGCCTTATGCAGGTATATTACAGTTCTCCATTTTGTGAATATTGCTTCTCAGTCCCCAATCAGAAGTCTCCAGTCAAGCAGTATAGTAAAGGGCTAAAGATAGAAGATTTTGCTGTTTGTCTTATAAGTGTCTAATGTCTATATGGCACATCCTTCCATATAAGACAAGCCATTAACCAAATTCTTTTAGAACTGCTAGGGGTACGTGATCCATTCAAAATGGTTCAAAAATCATTACAAAACTGAGGGGCGCTGGTGTTTCATTTCTGAAGTGTTTCTAAAGTATAGCTAGTGGGAAAAAAGTTACTATAATGAGAGTAACACAATTTTGTGACTATTTCATTATTGTAATTTTGCATAATTACTATAATGGAGGAAACTTCAGGGGCTGCTTCATCCTCATTTTTACAGCTATTGGGGTGTTAATGTGGGTTCAAAGAAGGAGGGAGAAACAGGACAACAAACAACCTTTCGAATAGAATGGACAAGGAGGACTTCTTATCTATTGCATGAGTTTACAATGGTAGAACACATTAACCACTCTTAGCCCACCTAATTTCAGAATGTTTCACTTATCCATTGATTTTTGGGGCATTTTCAATGTTGTTATAAACAACATTTTTTAATAATGAAGAAAGTATGTTCCTAATTTGAAAATTCAATTGTGCAGTCCTCACTTTGGAAATAGTAGTTCTACTCCAGAAACTTTGTTTTTTGTGCCAAAGTCTGTAAAATGATTTGATGACGATATTACATTGGTGGACTGGAGACTCTACATGATACTACAGCAAAATGTACTAAAGCGGGTTTTGGTACTTTCCGTGCAAAAAGTACAGTCAGAGAGTGATGCTACATGCGTGTAGAGCTTTGAAAAGTGGGTTCTTGTGCCAAGAATCAGACAGGCACTGCTGAAAATAACACTGTGATTCATGCTTTTGAGGCACGCTGTGCCTAATGGAAGATAACATAGGCTTAGAATGGATGGAACAGTACAGGTTGTGCTATGGGAGAACTTAATGCGGTGAGAAAGCACTGCGCATGACAGAGAGACTGACCCCTCCGTTGCTGGCACAGAGCCTGGAAGTCAATGTTTCAACCTGGGAACATCAGAGACTTAGCATTGATAGCTGTACTGTGAGAAAGAACTAACAAGAAATGACTATTGTTCTAATTCAGAGGTGTAACTTTGAGATGTGATGCAAATGGAAATGCAATGTTTATTGGATTAATGAAATGTCATGTAAACAACAGTAATCACCAGCCAATTATGATTGTTTTTATCCATGAAGAAGGGGTGGGCTTAACTGAAATGCCTCCATTGGAGTATAAATGTCTTTGTATTGAAAGTGACGGGGTCTTTTGCCCTGATTGCAGCGTGTTCTGCTGGCAGAAGCCCACCAGCTGGTGCCAGAAATAAACCTGTTTGATTTTTCACCTACTTCACAGTTGTCGTGTGTTTTCCCTCATCCTTGTACCCCTTGCGTTCAGGTAGCTTGATAAAGTTAACTTGATACTCGGAGTTCCATAACTCCTTGATTTGGCTGCTTCATTTGTTGACCCCAACGTGATGGGAAAAGGTATTTAGACGGGTCTGTGGAGGAAAACAAGCCACGGTCCCCGTTGAGGACAGCGCCGCTCCCCAGGCAAGTAAGGTGAGATCGGATCAGGAAGGCGTGCCTGGGGCCCCACCTTTTGTCCGATTTTTCATTGACCGGCTGCCTGATTCGCCCCACACGAATGCCTGTGGACACGGGAGAGACTGCAACTAACGTTGTCTGTGAACTCAAAGCCAGAAGGGAGGGGCCGCTTGGAAGCAGCCCCTTGAGTGCCGGCAAGTGTAAAGTCGGGGACACCGTAACTAGGTGCCCAGCCGTTGTGGCTAGCAAACCGGCACAGCGCGCAGAGAGTCGGAGGCGACGCCAGGTCCGACGCCAGAGAGCAAATCGGTGGTGACGTGGGAGGCGAGACGCGAGTCCGGGGTCTTCAGGAATCGGCAAGTATTAGTTTCTTTCAAGCACTTAACACTGAGGGAACACACATTGGGGTTGAGGAGAGCACTGAAGTGGGTTTTTGATCTTAGGCCAGAGAAATGGGGAGTGCAGGATCAAAAGCAGAAGAAAGAGACCCTTTGCAATGTGTGTTAGATAACTGGGACAGGTTTTTGCCTGTTGGCAGTAGAAGGAAACCCCAAGAGATGAAATTTTGAACTTAGCAATCTGTGCACAGAGGTTTGGCCGTCCGTCCGTGAGATCGGCTGGCCAAAGCGCAGGGACCTGGATTGGGGATAAGTGCCAACAACTTGAGGATTATTGTTTGCAGTACATCCAAATGACCAATGGATTTATTCTGCAACGTGGGGAACGCATGGTCGCTCAGGGGGTTTGGTGGGCTGGCCCAAAGATCCGTGGAAAGAAAGGGTGCTTTGTAAACAGAAAGGTAGAGAGAAAGCCTCCGGTGTTACCGGGGGAGCAAGAAGACCTTCCCCTTAAGGAGAAGACAGAGAGAGACACATTGCCCCAACGGAGGTGTGGGAGCCGCCACTGCGCCTCCGCCTACGCCAGTTTGAGTGCCCCTGTTCAAGCTCCAGCCATGTCCCACCCTTGGGACAGGCCCGGCCGTCAGATGACGTCCAACGGCCGTGGCGCCAGTCTGAGGGTCCCGGCTGTTCCTACTGCGCCAATCCCGTCTGTCCCCTGCCTGCGCCTCCGGCAAGCCCATTTCTTCCTGTTCCCGTTGCGTAATTTGCTCCAGTAAATTCCCCAATGACTTTCCAATTCGCTCAGGGAGCCAGGCAAATGCGGGTTCAGCGAGGACATTCCGTCTGCTAGAGCAGCGTCCCATCCCGCTCTGGCCTTCATCATTAACCACCAGCAATAGTGACATACCTGTTCCCTGGTCAGAAAGGACCCCGTCTTGTGAGGAACCTGCTTATCAGGCCCTCTCTCCATGAAGATTGACTCCCCCCTGGAAGAAGCAAGACATATAGAGAGGGGAGCGAGACGGACCCCTCTAATGCTGACAGGATGATAGTGCGTCCCCAAGGCAGAGAGGAAGAAGTGAGATGGCCAACCTCTAGTGCTGACAGGATGATAGTGCATCCCCAAGGCGGAGAGGAAGATGATGAGTGCCCCGAAGCAGCAGGGAGGTTGATTGCGCGACCTCCCAGAGTGCAACTGAGCAGCTCATTAGAATCCACAAGAGCGATAGCGCTCGCCGGATTTAAACAGAAGGCACAGTGTGAGACAGGCCGCTTCTCCAATGAGAACCCAAAGTAAAACCGGGGCAGGAAGCAAGGAGAAGAGGAGGTGGAGAGGGGCATTAGAGTGTCCTATAAGACAGGTCCCATTACTGGACGTACACAACAGGGTCCGACAAGCCTTCCAAATAGTCCCATTCTCAAGTTCGGACATTTTAATTGGAAACATAATACCCCCATTCTGAGCAACCTGGAGTATGTAGGGGATCTTTTGGAAGAATTATGGCTACCCATGATCCCACCTGGTGGGATTGTAAACAGCTACAAAATGCCCTGTTCACTGCGGAGAAGGGTGCATCATCAATCAGGCCAGATTGATAGCTCAAGCGGGACATGGGCAGATGGAAGCTGTTGCATTTGGGAGTGCTAGGTTCCCAGTGGAACAGGATCCAGGATGGGATCCAAATCATGTGGATCAGAGACAGAATTAGAGACTATCAGCAAATTCTTTTAAAGGCCATCAGAAAGGGTCCACACGGCCTTCTAGTATACAAAAAAGATACAAAGGTCCAACAGGACAAAAGTTGAGACGCTGCTCTTTCTCGGCGATTGGAGGAAGCGCCACAGAAAATATAGCCCTTACAACCTGGGAACAGAATGATGGGAGGGGTTACTCACACAATCCTTCATCTCCAGTCATCCCCAGACATCAGAAAGAAAATACAGAAACAGCCTGGGTTTTGGGCAAGAATTTAACTGGAACTGTTGGCAATTGCTGATCAAGTGTTTATAATAGGAGCAGGTGGAAGAAGAGAAGGATAGGAAGAAGAGAGAGGGATATAGAGGTTTTGGTGAGGCATGTTTGAGAGAGGTCAAGGAAGAGAGGAAGAAATGGTCGTGGCAGAGGTCAGGAAGAGGAAACAGTGGAGGACAGTTTTTAAAATTGGGTGAGAAATCAGTGTGCTCGTTGCAAGAAAAGGGCACTGGCAAAAAGAATGTGTGTGGAGGAAATGTCAGAGGAAAGTGATGCTAGTACCAAAGAGTCAAAGTCCAGCCAGAGGATCAGGAAAGCCTAGGGAAGAGGCAGGGGAAGTTATAGGCCTTATGAAAAGAACATGGCTGCTGCGCAAGAAGAAGAAGAAGAGGAGGAAGTTGAGTGGGAAGATGAATGTTGAAAGATTGGCAGGGCTTTTCTGTTTACTTGACCCAGAGGAGCCATTGCCGTGGAGATGTGGAAGGTCAACGATGTAAAGTTCCTAGTAGACACCACGGTGCGGACAAGTCTGTAGTGAAAGAAATTAGCACCCTTTCAGTGGTCCAGCACATCAAGGTGGTTGGAGTGACAGGAAGGCCACAGAAATGTCCTTGTTGCAGCAAAGAAAGTGCAACATTGCTGGGAGAGAGGTGATACATAAGTTACTGTATGTCCTAGATTGTCCAATCCCCTCTGGGAGAGACATTCTCTACGAAGATAAGGCAAGGTTGGAATTTTTGAAACAGGCCAGTTGGAACTCACAGTCCCACAGCAAGAAGAATAACCAGATTGTTTAGATTGCAACAAGTTAGAAAGAAAGATACAGTTGGTGCTGGAATGGACTCCCTAGGTTGGGCGGAAGATAATGAACCAGGAATGGCGATAAATGTTGCCCCTGTGGTGGAAAGAGATAAGAACTGGTCAGCTCGTGAGAAAGGCCCAGTAGAGAAGTAGAGATGCTGTGGAAGGGATCCAAGAAGAGTTACAAAGATTGTTGTAACATGGGATTATTGTGCATTGTGAGTCAGCTTGGAATTCAGCCCTCCTTCCTGTTCAGAATCAGATGAAAGTTTCGACAGCAAGACCCAGAGCTATCAATCAAGCTACAGTGAGCTAACCCCTGTGGTCCCAAAACCATATATAATGATGAGCTCCACACCGAGTACAGCTTGGTTCTCTGTATTGGACTTACGTGATGCTTTCTTCTGCATTAGGCTAGCTCTATCTCACAACCTATCTTTGCCTTCAAATGGGAGACCCCAAAGGAGGGACTAAGACGTCAACGGAAACTTGGTAGACTCCGCAAGGTTTTAAGAATTTTACCATTTTTGGCCAGGCCTTGCTAAGGACTTGTCAGATTTTATTCCAGAGACTGAGGGTGTGTGGCTTATATGTGGATGACCTGTTGGTCAGTACAAAGACTAAAAAGAAGGGTGACATTACATAGAACTGCTGAAAGTGTTGGAAGAGAAAGTACAAAGTGTCAAAGAAGCACAGTTGTGTCAAAAGAAAGTTAAATACTTAGGCTTTGGCTTGACTCAAGGAGCAAAGTGTTGGAAGTTGAGAGAAAGGAAGTCATTTGTGCTATTCCAACCCCCAAAGACAGACAAGACAAGTTTCTAGGAACCACTTCTTATGTAAGACATTGATTCCTAATTATGCTGTCATTGTAGCCATTGTATCACACCAGAGGAGTAATAAAGGAACATTGAGTGGACAGAAGATTGTGACCAAGACTTTCCAGAGGCTGAAGGGCTGTAATCTACCACCTGCGCTGGGCCTGCCAGATTTAGACAAACAGTTCTATCTCTTTGCTGCAGAAAGAGATGGGACTGCGATAGGGTTTTGGCACAGTATTTAGGTACATGTAACGCCTCTGTAGCTTATTTGTCCAAGCAGTTAGACACAGTGGCCAGGGGCTTCCTTGTTTGAGGTCTGTTGCAGCTTCGGATGATTTAATCAGAGAAGCCACCAAGCTCACTCTAGGAGAGCACTCACCGTGAGGTCCCCATCATGTAAAAGCACTGTTAGATTAAAGGGTGGCTGACAAATGAGCAACTGACTAAGTATGAGGGTGTTTGTGTAATAACCCCTCAAGTACTTTGGAGATGCCCCATGTTAAATCCGCAACACTTTAAGCAGCCCTTCGATCCTCAGAAACATGACTGCATTGGAGCAATGGACTTGATTTATTCCGCAGGGTCGTTGCGTGATTTCCCAGAACAGGTATATTTAACCTTATGCGGATGGATCTGGTTTCATAAGAGAGGAGTGCATTATGCCGCTATGCTGTTGTCACCTGGGAGGATGGGGCCCTTGAAGCGGAACCCTTGCCTCCTGGGACTTCTGCCCAACTAGCTGAGCTAATTGCATTAACTCGTGCTTTGGATCTGACTGCCAAAGAAGTAGCTACCAGAATTACATACCTGTAATGTTAAAAATCTCACTGACTCCAGGCCCAAAGTGAGAAATGCAACTACACTAGAGAGGAGGAAGTGGGGCTTGAGTGAGGTGGAGATGGGGAAGACAGTTTCATAAAATGCCAGACAACCGCGATTTGTTCCCTAAGACAACGTGGCACATAGTACAGTTTTTACCATGAGAATACACACCTAGGGAAAAGCGCTTCAGCGCTCCTAGAAAGACAGATGTTCATCAACGGGTTGCACAGCTTGAGCGTCTTGGCTGTAGAGATGCTGGACATGTGCAAAGAACACCCAAGAGAGGCCTGAAAGCGCCTGGGATACAGTATCAAGGAATTGGCCTTTGAAGTGTTAGTGACAGACTTTACAGAAATGCCAATGAGTGAGTGCTTCCACTATTTGCTGCTTTTTGTGGATTCTTACACGGGTTGGATTGAAGCTTTTCCCACACGGAGAAATCAGCTGAGAGTAGTGAAAGGCCTCATGAAAGACATTATTCCTAGATTGACATGCCTGCAGATAGGCTCAGATAATGGCGTACGTGCAGCGTGGTCCAGGGACTGTGCAAACTGTTAGGGGATCACGTGGCGCCTTCTCATTATGCGTACACCGGGCAGTCTTCTGCCAGCAGAAAGAGCCAATCGGACTTTGAAAACTGTTTAGCAAAGATTTGCCAAGAGACTAGGATTGAACTGGAGGATGGCGTTACCTCTGGCCTCCTGAGGGTTAGGATGTACCCCTCATAAGAAGAACAGGCTTGTCACCATTTTGAGCGATTGTATGGCAGGCATTGACTGAAAACTATGTGTGGACTGACTTCTGATAGTCATGTGTTAGGACACCAGCAAACCCTGCAAGATGTCCAGATGTTAGGAACAGCTAGAGAAACTTAGTCAGTACACAGCTGGTTCGGCCCCTCTCCGTCTACTTCTCTCACTCTTTTCAGTTACGAATCCGTCCTCATTAAGGAGTGGCAGGTGCGCCCTTTGCTGCCCAGATGGAGAGGTCCATTCACCGTGCTGCTGAGCACCCCAACGGCGGTCAGGTGGGAAGGCATCGATCCATGGGTGCATCTACAGTCGGAGTGAAGAGGGCACCGATTGCTTTGGAGTCTTCCAGGATCCAGACAACCCCGTCCGGGTTCGATTACAAATACTTTGGCGCCCTATTTAAGGGGCACACAGAAGAAGAAGGCCAGAAGAGTAGTCTGATACCATCGCGCTCCCAATCGGGTAATGGTGGTCCAACGCCAGAAAAGATGGACAGAGCCAAAGGCAATCTCTCACTGAGTGGTGGCTTAGCATCTCTAATGGGACAGCGTTACAGGAGTAAGCGCCCGGTGGGAGTGAGGACTATTTTGGAGTATGGCTCTGATGTGACATTGTACATTACTGGGACACACGGGGGTGGGAAACAAAATATGTTTTATAGACTGATAACTAACATGTCACATGAACTGAGTTTGAAATTCATGCTGGATTTGCAGTCAGGCCCTTCTAGCCATAAGTCAGGATGGCCGATAGTTCCTAGCGGGTGTTGACATTGAGAGGATGGAATGGGCACCAAGGGAAAAGCAGGAACTGATGGGAGGAAGCAGAAAGGGCTTGGTTCATGGTAACTCACCCGTTCTCCTGTGTTGAAAGCTGCGCTGTGTTTAAATGGGAGAAGGAAGAGAGGCCTTTACTATGCAGGAAGCCAGAGGCTTGGCATGTATGAGCTTTTTTTAATCAGATTGAGCTAGGTTCCTCCTGCTTGTGATCACATGATTACAGTGCATAGCAGGTACAGAAGGGCGTTGTGGTCTGAGAACAACAGGTGTCTGGAGTTGGGAGAGCTCAAACTGCACTCACATACTGTTCAGAAACCATCATGAGAATGCTATAGTGAACCTGGTTCAGAATTTTGCCTGCCAGACGTTTAGGGTATCGTGCCACTGGACTTCCGAGGGAATTGTTTGGATTTGTGGGGAAAGTAAGCGGCGCCTGTGCTTCCTGTAGTCTGGTCTGGAGTTTGTGCCCTAGGCACCCTGCAGCCTGGGGTTTGAGAGTGCTCCCAAGGAGACTCATGTGACTAATTTGTACTTACATATCCATAAGCTCATTTGCTGATGTGCACCGCTGGGTATGATCCTGACAAGACTTTTTTCCGAAGGCCAGAGGTTTTATAGCAGTGCAGAGCCCAGGTTGGTGTGGTTTGGAGCATAAACAGTTGCGTGTGTTATCATATGACTTGGAATCTTTAGCCAATGACACCTATGAAGGAATGACATCTATGCAGGTAGAGGGGTGAATTATTTGGAAGAATGGCTATGCAGCAGAAGTTGGCTCTAGATTACCTCCTGTCAAAGAAGAGGGTCTCTGTCGTGGCTGAATTATCCTGCTGTCATTTATAAATAAGAGTGGAGACATTGAGCTGGATCTGAACAAGATTCAGTGGTGTTGCCAGAGAAATACAAAAAGACTTACTCGCTCCAAGTGATTTTTGGAGTTCTTACTGGGCTGGCTTCAATTTGCATTGGTTGCGGCCGCCAGATGATAATCTTTGTGGTGATATGCTCTGTGCTAATCATAATGTGCTGTCTGCCCATTTTGCTCAAATGTTGTGCTCGGGCAGTGCAGAATTCATAGAGGCCTGTAAAAGGTGCATGCTGTCCCGAACTAGAGGAACAGTGGTCCCAAGGGACTGGAGAGTGAATTGGTCCTCTTAAGGTGTTCCAGGCATTATTAGGAAACTCCTTGTGATGAGTTTCCACAAGAAAAGAAATTCTGAATAAAGGGTTTTACTTTCCGTGCAAAAAGTACAGTCGAGAGTGATGCTATGCGTGTAGAAGCTTTGAAAAAGTGGGTTCTTGTGCCAAGAATCAGACAGGCACTTGCAATGTGAAAATAACACTGTGATTCATGCTTTTGAGGCACGCTGTGCCTAATGGAAGATAACATAGGCTTAGAATGGATGGAACGAGTACAGGTTGTGCTATGGAGAACTTAATGCGACTGAGTGGCACTGCGCATGACAGAGAGACTGGCCCCTCCGTTGCTGGAAATGGAGCCGCAAATCAATGTTTCAACCTGGGAACATCAGAGACTTAGCATTGATAGCTGTACTGTGAGAAAGAACTAACAAGAAATGACTATTGTTCTAATTCAGGGTGTAACTTTGAGATGTGATGCAAATGGAAATGCAATGTTTATTGATTAATGAAATCGTCAGCAAACAACAATAATCACCAGCCAATTATGATTGTTTTTATCCATGAAGAAGGGGTGGCTTAGCAAAATGCCTCCATTGAGTATAAATGTCTTTGTATTGAAAGTGCGGGTCTTTTTGCTGATTGCAGCGTGTTCTGCTGGCAGAAGCCCACAGCTGGTGCCAGAAATAAAACCTGTTTGATTTTTCACCTACTTCACAGTTGTCGTGTTTTCCCTCATCCTTTGTGCCACATACGTTCGGCTTGAGTAAAGTTAACTTGATACTCGGAGTTCCATAACTCCTTGATTTGTGCTTCAGTACTATAACACAATGTCTCTCATGCAAAGAGCGTTTTGTAGTTTTATAAACTTTCACTGTGTTTTATGATTGAAACCACTTAGGGAAATGCATTTATAACCCAGAACAAAAACATATTGTAGAATATTAAATTTAGTGTTGTGGCCTGGTCAGATTCTGATTCCTCAGAATATAAGGAAGGGATGCTGAGATAGATTCAGAGGCTCCAGAGGAGGGATAGAAGTAGCCTGGAGAGAGTTTATCCCATGAAACTTGTAGAAAGCAATATCAGTTTTCATGAGAATCTACCAGAAGTGCAAGCTGAGAAATGTAGGAGACAAATTTTTTTCCAGATCAGTGGTTTCTCAACCTCTGAGTTCAGATGTTTTGCATTCAACTCCCAGAAATCCTAACTACTGATAAACTGGATGGGATTTCTGGGAGTTGTAGGCCAAAACGCAGGCTGAGAACCACTGGTCCAGATCAAGGCACTTGGAACTTCAGTTGCAGAGCATACAACAGAGACAGACTCCACTTTTCCCAGAGGCTAAGAGATAAGAAAGGAAGAGCATGTGTGTGGGGAATTATGTCATGGGAGGGATAGAGGCCTTTAAGTGGTTTCTGCTGCTGGTACAATTCTTTGTGACAGCAATGTAATATTCAGTGGACTGACTTTGGTTCCTGGTCCTGTTTCTAGTTTCATGTGTGGCATAGCTTCCCTGCTCTGATTCATGCTATCATGTTTATGGATATATCTGTGGATTGATTCTTGAGACTGTACTTGAAAGGATTTTGGAATTTTGGCTATCTTGAAGTCACTTTTGAACTTTGATTCACCTTTTTAGATTTTCTTATTTTTATATACAGTACTTTTCTCTTAATAAATTTTATATACTTTTCTTTTAATAAATTTATTAAGAGAAAAATATATTTTATATACTTTTCTCTTAATAAATTTGGTTTGTGGTGAGAGTGTTTTGAGGGGGCTCTAGTGCAACAGGCTGTTGACCACGGAAGGGCAAATCTCTGATGCTGAGCATTGCTTTCTGAGAAATGTAGTTTAGGCAAGGTCTTTGGAATTCTCTGGCGTGGGGCTCCTCACCTTTAAACTACATTTCCCAGAGTTTATTTATTATTTATTTATTTGTCATTTCTATACCACCTCTGAGCCCGAAGGCCGGTGTTTTCCTAGCAAACTGTGCTCTCCCTCCTTTTTCCAGTTTCTTCTAATGGCAAGAGACCATTAACTTACAGAGGAAAGGCAATTACTAAGGCAGCCTTTTTGGCTTTTGGCTTGCTTTCATCTTTGCTTCCTTGCACTGAATATGAACTGACTTTGGGACCTCAAGATGATTTACAAAAACTAAAACAAAAAGGTATGGCAAGTTTTGAATCTAAATTTTTAGATGTGACCCATACCACAGATCGGATATTGCCTTGCAAGTACGCATTTAATCATTTGATACAACTTACAGGACAAATGAAAAAATGCACACTTCTAATAACGATACTCTGTAGGAGAGAAGTTTTAACCATAAACATTAGCAATGTGCATAAAGGGAAGGTTCACTGAACACCATTCCTTTAACCATCCCACTCCTTGAGAACTCGAGAGAAAGAAAGCAGGAGGCTAAGCATTTCCAGATGCAACATTTCCCAGGTAGGTTTCTTAAAAATCAAATTGATCTTAAGAATTCAAAAAGCATCACTCTATTCCAAGCAACTTACAACTTATTGATATTATACAGTAGAAAGGAAACTAAATAACAAATAGTAGCTCATCCCAGGAAGCTTAGCTTTGTAATTTTATTGGTTTTTCAAAATATTAATATACCTGTTTTTCTCAAGGAGTTTACAGGTACACTTCATCACATCAGCCTGCTATCCTGCTACAGTCATGTTATTATTGATAATGGATACATAGTAATTAAGCACCTTTGGTATTGCACATCTCTTCCATAGCATAATTATGTCACTTTGCCATTCCATGATCCTGCGATAAGACTTCCGACATCCTAGTGAAGTATTGGCTTCACTATTTCAGTTTTATAAACAACCAAAAAAAGGGTAAGATGTATGAAGTAAAGAAAAAAAGCCAGTTTGGGAATGGCAAGGAAAGAAAGAGAGAAAAAGATCCTGGCCTCTGAAATAATTTTACTGCCAGCATGCAGGCATTAAGTGAAAGGTCTCATCTCACCAAGGTGATGGGAATGTTGAGGGATTGTGAACTATGGATGGGTCTTACCTTAATAGTAAGGACAGGATTATCATGAGCAGAAAGCAAATCCATAATGAAGTGCACATGGTGTTGTATGAGAGGGGCCATCACAAATGGTAGTTTTGCCTGCCTTGTGTGATAAAATCCCATAGTAATTGTTCCCCATTTATCTTCACAGCCCTCCTGTATGGGAGATTGCTGAAAAACAATGACAACATCACCCATAATGTCTTCTGGCTATGAGTTCTCTCACATTCTAAGTGATGCAGTTCTGTGAGTTTAAATTCTGTGTGATTATGGGATTGCAGAGCAAATGAAGGATATGCTGCACTGCCATGAAGTGGCTCAGAAAAAAAAAAAAAAATATGTGTGTAAATGTTACACTGTGGGCACACTAAAATGCAGAGCGAAAAATGCTTAATGGATATACAAGATAGCCGTTCTGGAGTATTGTGGAGAAAATCATAAAGCAAGAATGAGGGAGCCAAGAGGCCGGGAGGAAAAACATACATTTGCATGCACTGTGCATGTATAAAGTTTATATTTATATTTAGAGGGCATAGTTTAGAACCCAAAAATCGTGATTCTAAAATCAAATGGGGGGATTTTTGATTAGTAATAGAAAGATTTACAAATTTTTTCCCAAAAGTTCTAAATGTAAGCGTATTACAATTGAAATCGTTAGTAGTTCTAAGTCTGAAAACAGGAACTGACACTGTTTAGCACAGGCAAATCAAGGGGCAACATTTCCCTTGGTTTCCTTGCAGGGAGATATAAAGCATTAATATATTATTATTATTATTATTATTAAATAAAAATAGTCAAGGCTTGTTTCTCCAGAGCATTTATTAGAATTAAATAATAAATTCTAATAGTATGAATGTAGTAAGGGTGATAGTGACCTGGGGTATGAGGACGTGCTCTTGGTAAGTAAACTAGAACAGGCTGTCCAACTGGCCCTGTCGGATTATATCTTCGCAGGGAGAAAGGGCCGCCAAGACGGCAGCCCTTTCCCGCTAAGATATAAGCTGACCCAAGCTTGGTCGGTTATATCTTAGCAGGAACAAGAGGGCCGCCCCTTTCCCTTTCGCTAAGATATCTACCCCAAGCTCTCGGTAAATTATATCTCTCAGAGGAAAGGGGCATGCCGACGGCAGCCCTTTTCCCGCTAAGATATGCTGACCCAAGCCTGCCGGGTTATATCTTCGCAGGAAAGGGCCGCCCGCAGGTTTTCCCGCTAAGATATGTCGACCTGCCTGGGCCGGTTATTTCTTAGCGGAAGGGGCCACCTGCACGCAGCCCTTTTCCAGGCTCCTCTCCTGCCCAGTTGCGCTTTTTCCTGAGTCCTCCAGCCGCTATAGGACTTCGGTTTCGATCTCTCTATGGTTCTGTGCTGGTTTTCTCTTCCTGGAGGCAAGGCCTTTCAGTTAAAGTAGGGCCTCAAGCATGGAAAGGCCCCATCTGACTGTGAGTAATGTCTGGGATTTTGATTTTGGATTTTTGGAGGGGGCTAAGGGAGCCTTCTGAAATATTTAGAATTCTAACGAAATTTTGGGCCTAGGGGTTCGAAAAGAAAGTCCACTTCCGGGATTGGTCTTGCGATCCGTAAAGCTCAAAAGTCCCATTACATACTAGATCACTTACGACTTCTTTTAATTTCCGTTACTTTTTCTCATGCCTTAATATTTAGCCATGAGGCCATTGGAGACAGTGAATAAAATGGTGAGTAGATAGAATTAAAATTAAAAGTTGAAAGAAAACACTTTGCCAGTTTATGTGGGAAATTGTTCCTCAACAAACAACAGCATAATTTCTTGCTATCTTGTGCTAAATAAGATATGACACATACCAAAATTAACCATGATGTTGGTGGTTTATTATTCAAACCACCTTGACTATTCTGAACACTTAATCTGCAAATCTCCTGCAAATCAGATAACGGGTGAGAGTTTAAAATTTGTTCCAGAATTATTCTTTTGATAACACACCAAAAATAAGAAACAACATACATGTTCCATAGCATTTTCTCCTAACATTTTGGCTGCATGTGTGGATGGCATCCTCAGAGGTTCTGTTGATAGTGAGGCAAGTGGGGTATATAAACAATGTGGGATGTCCAGGTGGAGAAAGAACCTGGTCTGTTTAAAGCAAGTTTGAATGTTGCAGATTGTAAGCTTGATTAGCTTTGGGAAGCTTGCAGCTGCAAAATGAATCAGTGAGGGTATTTATAGAGGTAGCCTTGCTGTTGTGCCTGTAGGCATCCTTTGTTTAGGAGTTGTTAGGCATGATTGTTTGCTATCTGGAATACCCTGTTGCTGAAATGTGTTCTTTATTATTGTCTTGATTCTGTTGTTTTTAAAATACTGGTACAAAATTGTTTTCTTTTCATGGTTTCCACCTTTCTGTCAAATTGTCCATGTGCTTGTGGATTTTAATGGCTTCTCTGTGTAGACTGACATAATGGTTGTCAGAGTGGACCAGAATTTCTGTGCACTCAAATAATATTCTGTGCCCAGATTGGTTCATCAATTGCTCTGCTACAGCTAACTTCTCTGGAGTTAGAATTAGTCTGCAGTGCATTTCATGTTCTTTTCGTGTTTGGGGGCTCGTTTGGTGGTCCCTATGGAACTCTGTCCACAGCCTGTAGACTCCTACAATGGTGAGAGGATCCCTGAATGTATCATTTGTTATATTTTCTTAGTGGGTCTGCAGGTTGTTTGTAGGTCATGTTTCTCATCAGCTTCCCTATGCAGTCAGTGGTTCCCTTGATGTATGGTGAGAACACTTTTCCTCTTTTTCGTCTTTACTATTGTGACTTGTTCTTGGTCTTGCAGCTCTTCCTGATGTCTCTAGTGGAGTATCTATTGGCCCGTGAGTCCAGTTTAGGTGGTTCAGTTTATTTTGGAGGAAGTGGTTCACAGATTCTGTTTTGACAATTGAATAGAAGTTAAGATTTTTTTCCAGTTTGGTTTTTAACAAAACCGGATCTAGGAATTCAAAAGCATCAACCTGTTTCCAGAAGCAATTTCCATCCAAACCCATTTATAGCCTTTTGTGAGAGTTATCATCAGCTATGTTACATGAGATTGTACTCTGATGAGGGACACTCCTCTTTGTTGTAACTGTTGCTCTTTTAAATACTGTGCTATATAGCTTCACTGAGTGGAGAACACTGTGAAATGGGTCTAGTGCCATGTCAGGTGCTGGAGAAAGATTCATGAAAATTATTTCTACTTACCATGGTGCCAGCAACTTCTTATTTTTGAGAAACAAGAAAGTAAAACTTTGTTTAGTAAAAACTTGTATATATAACAACTATTGAGGAGCATGGAACCATTTGAGGCGCTTTGAGTGGAACTGGCTTTGAATCCTGAACTGTGGAAAAAGTGGACTAGAAAGAATAATAATAATAACAACAACAACAAGAATAACAAGAGCAACAACAACTTCGGTCTAATT
>JARBWK010000709.1:0-25743 GCA_030556195.1 Anolis apletophallus
AGGCTGGAACACCACAACATGTAGTAAAATGTTTTAGGGTAATCTCTTGACTTGACTCAAAGGGCTTAAAATGTTTAATTTTATAGATTGTTTACAGCAGGAACACTTCCCACATGGAAAGTGCCCTATTAGAGTGGGTTTTAACCTTGGGATTTGAGCTTTGATATCCGAATGCACAAGCAAATCTCTCAAATTGTTTGTTCTTTTAAAGGAGAATCTTGGCAAGTATTGACAATTAGGTATGTTTCTCATCATACGCCAGTGGCATTTAATGATTCTCTGTAATTGAGATGATCCTTTCATGTATGTGAGTGGGCAATTTATTCTCGAAGAGAGTGCCTTATCTTTCAGATGTAATAAACTGTGCTTCTGAATAGATCTAGATTTGTTAACTGCCTTTTTAACTACTGAAGCAGGGAAACCTCTTTCAGGAAAGTCTGTAGAACAGGCCCAGATTCCCCATAAGGACACCCTGGGCCATGGCCTAGAGCGGCACCTTTGGGGGGATAGCAGATCTGGACCCCCCAAAAAGAAAAAAATGGGGGGGGGGAAATTGAAAAAAAAAATTGAAAAAAAATTCCCAAAAAATCCTGGAAAAAAGTGTGCATGCGCAGGAGCCCCCCTCCCTGCTGCGCGTGCCAGCCTTGCCCCTCTTCCTTCAGTCAATGAAGGAAGAGGGGCGGGGCCGGCACGAGCAGCAGGGAGGGGGGCCTAGGACTTCCCTTTGCCCCCTCCTGACATGCGCGATAGAGGAGGGGGTGGAGGGAAGTCCCACCGCCCCTCCTCCCTGTTCACGCTGACCCCGCCCCTCTTCCTTCAGTCAGTGAAGGAAGAGCGTGGGGCCGGCGCGAGCAGCAGGGAGGGGGCCTAGGACTTCCCTCCACGCCCTCCTGACACAAGAGGCGGCAGCTTTGGGGGGGCAGCAGATCCGGACCCCCCAAAAAGAAAAAAAATTCAAAAAAAATCCAAAAATATTCGAACATTTTTTCAAAAGTCAAATCTCTCCTGACGTGCGAGAGAGGAGGGGGCGAAAGGAAGTCCCGGCACCGCCCCCTCCCTGCTGCTCGGGCTGGCACCACCCCACTTCCTTCAGTCAGTGAAGGAAGAGGGGCGGGGCCGGCGCAAGCAGCGGGGAGGGGGCCTAGGACTTCCCTCCGCCCTCTCCTGACGTGAGAGGGAGGAGGGGGTGAAAGGAAGTCCCGGCACCGCCCCCTCCCTGCTGCTAGTGCCGGCCCTGCCCCTCTTCCTTCAGTCAGTGAAGGAAGCGGGGCGGGGCCGGCGCGAGCAGCAGGGAGGGCCTAGACTCCCTCTGCCCCTCCTGATGCGCGAGAGAGGAGGTGGCGAAGTGAAGTCCCGGCGCCGCCCCCTCCCTGCTGCTCGCGCCGGCACTGCCCCTCTTCCTTCAGTCAGTAAAGGAAGAGGGCGGGGCCTGCGTGAGCAGCGGAGGTGCCCCCACAAGTGGCCCCGTCCCCAGTAAGTGCCCCGCCCCCGCAAGCGGCCCCACCCCCCGGAGAGGGGGCAGCGCTTCAACAGTGTGGCCTAGGGTGCCACAATCGCATAATCCGGGCCTGCTCTAGAATGTAGATTAACCTCTTTATTAAAGTCTTCCTCTAGTGTGCAATTCTTTTCCACTGAACCAATTGAGAGTAAGGTAGATTACTTTTTAAAGTTATGTGATGGAAGTGTTATCGAAATCTGAATAGGGGGCCCTTCCCTTAAGGGGACAGAGCCCAGGCCACCCCTAAAAGGCGAGGATCGAGGCCCAAATCTGGATGATCTTCCCAGAACTACAAATCCCAAAGAAACCCAGATCAATGCTCACCCAGACGGAAGAACGCCACTACCGAGAGAAGAATCTAATTCAGCTGAATAGGATGCAATGCCACACCAGGATTCCAAAGGCAAAAACATAGTCTTTAATGGGAAAGCAGTCCAATATATAGAAAAGCAGTCATTTACATTTGAATCGGGCGCCCTCCCCTCCCACGTGTAGCTACAGCTGATTGGCCACGCTGTCAAAGTCAGCTGGGCCAGGAGGAGACGGCGCGCTTTAACCAATAGGGAGAAGGCGTGCCAGAATTCAACGAACCTATCCTGGCCGGCTATGCAGGGCGGGAAAGGACACAAAGGGAAAAACGGCTGGGTGGAGGAAGTAACTTGTGGCTGAATACCTCACGGCCGGAGGGCTCCCGATGTGGAAGCCCACCTTCCTGTTTTATTGTCTGTCTTGAATTCCTTAATGGCAGTCTTTTATCCTGGCCGAAACTCCTTTGTCTGGGGGAGTTTCAGTCTAGCGGGGAGCATGGTTTCTCAGTTCAAAAATGGCCAAAGCATAACTTATTGCAGCCGGTAAGTGGGGTTCCGAAGCCCACTCTGGTCCAGCTATGGGGTGGCTGTGTGACTTGGGGTTTGCCAGAGCCCATGCGTCCTTGGGGGTCCAGCTCCGAGGCCAAGGGGAGACACGAGCGGGGGGGATCCAGGCCCATAATGGCGGAATGTATGTTCCACAGAACACCTGACCTCCCCCCAATATTGGTGAAAAGCATCATATGGCCAGAAAAATGTATTATTTGTTCACCAGGGGAACTCTCTGCAGAGAAAGTCCTGGCAGGGTTTGGAAGCATGGTTGCTCAGTTAAAATAGTCCGGAAAGGTAGCTATTGGGGCTGGCTGCGAGGGTCCTAAGCAAGCATGGATCAGCCATGTTTTGGGTCTTGTTTACATGACCATTACATATTCCCTATCATTGGCCAAGCTCCGAGAATGACAGGGACATATGTGGGGGAGTCTTGGGCATAAAGAGTGGGCCTCACCCCACGAAGAAACCCAACGTCCCTCCCCCCAAGGTTATTATTTGTGCAAGGTAAAATGGGTAGAAAAGTGGATTATTGTGCACTGTTAATCCCTGGAACTCTCTGCTGAGGGCCTTAACTTAGAAGTTACATTGACACAAAAGGGAACACACAAGGGGTACAAAATAGACAAGGCAATACAGAGATCCCCAGCAATTATCCCCAGTACATTCCCATACAGTTCTTGCTCCCAGAGAAATGATCTTTAAACCAGGCAACACAATGCTGCCTTCCTCCTGGGAGTTGTAGTCCTCCACTGTCCTTGGGAACTGCAGAGCCTTTGGGGCTGGGGTGCCAAGCAGAGGCAAAGTCATTGAGGGTCCATGATGTGAAGGGGGAAAGCAGGAAATGTCCAACTGAAGAAACGTCCTTGGGGAAACTACAAAGTCCGTGATCAGGGGAGAGAGTCTGAGGGTAGGGATCCTGGGTGAGCCCGCATGGGGCTGAGCTCAAAGCAGTGAGAATGGCAGCAAGAAGAGTCCATGATCAGTGTCCTTGGGTGAACTTCAGGTCCCAGCTCGCACAGACCTGGGTTAGGAGTTCGAGGCCTCCCTACTCGCATAGATCCCTTCCCAGAACCCTCCTGAAGGCGATCCACCGAGGCAAAGGCATCTTCCCTTCCCCAAAGTCCATGGGTGTTCTTTTGGTCCCCTCTGACCGTTTCCAGCCAGGGAAAGGGACCTTGAGTTCGTTCAAGAAAGAAGTGGTCAAAAAGCAGAGAGAAATGAGTACGGGTACTTGGGCTCCATGCTTCCCTTGTTGTCAGAAGGCTTGGGGTCCCTTTCCCCCCCCCCTTCAGGATCCCTATAGTCCAAAATCGCTGATTGGCTGCCGGTTTTGGATTCACTATTGCTGCTGAGTCGATGGGACTTAATGCGAAAAAAGGTGGGGGCCGATTGTCCTCAGATGAACTGAGCGCGCTAGCGGTAGATTCCAGGCCGCTGGTTGCGAGCGGCTGCTTTCCTGGGCTTCCCTCAGGCATGGGAGGGAAAACGGGGAGAAGAAAGAGTGGAGACAAGATAGGGGGAAGAGGCAGAGTGCTTTGGGCCAACAACGGGGCAAATCGGGGAAACTTTCAGAACTGTGGATACTGAACCCATTGGTTCCTATGGGGATCTCGCTTATCCGCGGATCGCTCCGCTCCTAGCCCCCACCCTTGGCAAGGGCCCCCACTTTTCCAAGATGGCGTTGGGGCGGGCGAGTCTGCAGAGGTGCGTCTCGCCCGCGCGGCCCCCCTAGTGGCCAGAAGAGTCGGACCAGTCTAGGAAGGATGGAAAATAAGGTAGGAACAAAGGGGAAGGGTCTTGTTTATTGTTTTGTTTGTTTTTGGAAGTGATTGTTTTGTTTTGGGTTTTTCTTTTTAGCGGTAGAGGGAGGGACGGGCGTTTCGGCCCTAGTGGTGGGTGGTGGTATTGCAGTGGCCTTGCACAGGCCTGGGGGCAGATTAGCCAGACTGTTGTGGCTCGGCAGGAGGAATGAGAGTTTGTTATTTTTGAGCAGGGGTTGGCTTATGGGATTGTGAGGGTTATTACAAAGTGTGGGACTGTGTGGGCGCTGGGAGAAATGTTCTATGCTATTGTTTTGCAATGTTATGTGAAGTATTTCTAATGTATGCATTGGTGCTCTGGGGACTGAATGGGAGGGAAAATGTATTTGGCTTTTGTCTTGCTATGGGCTGTTTATGGGGTCCAATGTGTTCTTGCCATGTGTGGGGTTCTGGTGGTGCTGGGGGAGATGTCCTGGTTTTATTGTTTTGCTGTTTGATGTTTGCTAAAAATGTCTTCCATGTACTATTGGCTGTGTAAATGTTGTGTAGATGGGGTGAGGGGAAGCAATGGTGGCCAGGTGTACTGGGAGGGACGAAGTTGGTGCAGTGTGATGTGAACTGAGTGGGGCAGAAGTGGGGGGGAAAAGGTCTGGTACTGGTGCAACTTAGGCCATGGGCCAAGAGGAATATTGGGGACTCTCTGCGGTTAGACCTCCTGGATTTGGGCTTCCTGGTTCGGCCATAGAAGCTGGAGTAATGTAACATTGTGTTGCAATCTGTTGGTTTTTTTTTACTAGGTAGTGACTTTAAGCGATTCTCCAGATTTACGTATTGTAACATCCAAAAAAAATTACTTTCTCAGTGCTAATGGCAGTGGAAAACTTAATCTATGGATGCCAGGTCTCCATCCATTTACAAAACTGCTCTGCAACATCTGCTGAGTCCAATATGGAAAAATATATCATCAATATAATGACCAAAAATATGTTGTTGTTGTTTTTTTAAAAAAAGGTTATTTATTTCTTGCCATAAGAACTTATTCTCAAGATGCATCATGAAAGTGTTTGCAATTTGTGGGGCAGTGCTATTTCCCATTGAATATTTAAAGAATTTATCTGGGGAATATTGTCGGGGACGAGAATGTGCTACATATATATAAATACTTCAAGAAACCTGTGAACACACGTTAAAGAAAAATTCCTGTTTTGGAATTAAAGAATTTCTTACTTTCATTCTTTGAATTTATGTAACATGTAAACCCTGTGTGAAACCAACAGTTGCTTTCTTTCATACTACTTCTTTTGAGCTGCCTTATACACTTTGTGTATGGAATAAACCGCTCCACAAATAGACTTTTCGAAGTATTGGTTTTCAACTTCTTTCTTATTAGAAGCTTACAGGAGAGATTTTTTTCTTTTGCAGTCCCTAAAGACCTTGGCCTGCACTTAAACACAATCGGCGCTGACAAAATTACCATCTGTCAGCTGCAAAAAGGCGACCCTACAGGGATCTGCAACATTATTCACAGATAACGTCACATAGTCCTAGACACTTGGGAAGTGTCCAACGTGTGATTCAATGCAACAGCCAGCATAGTGATCTTGTTTGCTGTGTAATAATCTTGGAGGGCTTCAAATAAAAATAATAGCAACAACAATAATAATCTTTAGACCATGTAGGAAACATCTTGAGGCTTGATTCTTAAAGATATGGTGCACAACATAATTATCTGATTTGTTTGTTGTCTGCACTTCTCTTAACATGGGACTACAAATCGCAAGAAACGATAGACAGAAACACAGACAGACAGACAGACAGAAATAAATAAATAAATAAATGGTGGCAGAGAAAGAAGAGAAAGAGGAGACAATGAAGGATGAGAAAGAGTTACCCACTGTCCAGTAGTGGCTGTTATTGTTTCACAATTATCACAGTAAAGACGGATGCCATTCAAGCCTGTATCATCCTGCCATGCCGCAATACCTTGGAGGATCTCTATCTGGTGCGGAAACAGAGAAACAAAAGTGTAATAAAGCCGATGGGAATGCAGCTACTTTATACTGACCACATAATGAAGGCTAAATGTCTGTTTATGTTTATGACTGCAGTTAACTTCAAATTGCAGCCGCTAAAGAACACTTACCTCCAAAGTGTGCTGCTGCACAGGTTAAGGATGGTAAGAGTTTTCCTTTGACAAAAGTCTAGTTGTGGCCAACTCTGAGGAGTGGTGCCCATCTCAATTTCGAAGCCAAAGAGCTGCCATTGTCTTTAGACACCTCCTAGCTCATCTGGCCAGCATGACTGCATGAAGCGCTATTACCTTCCTGCCAAAGTGGTACCTATTGATCTACTCACATTTGCATGTTTTCGATCTGCTACATTGGCAGAAGCTGGGGCTAACAGCGGGAGCTCACCCTGTCCCAAGGATTCGAATTGCCAACTTTCCTGTCAGCAAGTGCTGCAGCTTAGCATTTTAACCCGTTGCACCACCGTGGCCCCTAAGGATGGTAAAGCACATCAAACAAAGTCAGGAGACAGTCCTAAATAAGCCTTCTCATGCTCTGCAGTGAATCTCAAACCTTGCCTGGCAAAATTGGCTTCACAGAACAAGAATCACATTGTAGACACCCATGTGCTGAAGCGCTTTGTTATCAGTGGAAAGGAAATGAAGAGAGCCATTCTCTCAGCAGTTGGAACACAGATAAAACAAATTTCCATCAGGCTTGTATGGGCCAAAAGTATTTACTTTGCTAATATATAACCAAGTAACTGATACAGGACTCCGGCCCACCACTTCCTAATAGTTCTCCACTTTTTTCTGTTTCTTAAACCCAAACTATATTTTTTTTACTCTTTGGTCAGCTGTTCATTATCAAGGTGTTTCAAAAGACGAGTACAAAATAACCTTACCTTCAATTCGAATCCCTTTGCATATCCATTCTTACAGATTTCTCGAATACCCCAATCACCTAATGTGCCTCCGTTTTTCACCCGTAGATCACCCGGGAGAACACGTCGAGCATCTCCATACCAGAAGCAATAGGTAAGCATCACAAAGCAAGTACTGACTCGGAGATCCATGGCTGGAAGTCTGCTCTAGATGCAACGTAATGAAACAATTTATTTATTTGTCACCTTCCTGCAAAAGTGGAACTCAAAATAGCTCAAAAACACAATGTAAATAGGATGGAACTAAAACCCGCGATGCTTGTAAAATTAAACACACACAAACCAATGTCTCTTTTTGAAAGAGCAAATGAACCAAAAAAGAAAAATACATCTGTCAAAGGGAAATAAATATAGGATTGACAAAAGATAACTGTAAAGGATCTGGTGGGCGATTCCAGTTAAGGGAGTTGCATAACCAAGGGAACGGAATCAAACTAGGAATGTTTACCCCTGGTATCTGGAGTGATTCCTCTGGGCCCTTCTACACAGCCATATAATCCAGAATATCGAGGCAAAAATCCCACAATATCTCCTGTGAACTGGGTTATCTCAGTCCACACTGCCATATATCTCAATTCAAAGCAGAAAATGTGGGAATTTTTTCAGCTGTGGGGAAGGGGCCTCAGTTGGTGTCTATTTCCCTGAATTCTGTTCCTTAATTTTTTCCCTGAAGAGGCAGCACCATGACTTTTGGCTGATGAAACAAATTCCCTGACTGGCTTTCAGACTCCTAAAAAGGAGATGAATTTGCACCCAACTTTTACAGCAGGGGTCCACAAGCGAAGGTCCGTGGGCCAGATATGGCCCTCCAGGTCATTTACTCGGCCATCAGTCAGGGCCAACCTTAGTCTGAAATGCCTTGAAAGCACACAACAACAACAAATTTTCATCAGCCAAAAGCATGTCCACGCTTCTCATTGAAAGTTTGTATGTGTTAAAATTGTTCTTCATTTTAATTATTGTATTGTTTAAAGTGTTGTGGGGGGTTTTTTGCACTACAAATAAGATATGTGCAGTGTGAATAGGATTTTATTTGTGCTTCCCCCCCTCCAAATTATAATCCAGCCCTCCAACAGTTTGAGGGCCCTTGTTTTACAGTGTGGGGAGAAAAGTGGTTGAGGCAGCCACAAAGTGGCTCTAGAAGAAGTGGGAGAAACCCCAAAATAGCATCTTGGTGAGCCTATGCTATCCACGTCTCATGTAGTCTTGCAAGAGTCCTTCTTTTAAGCAGAACACCTTTCACCTTGGATTTGACTCTGCATGCGCTGAAGTCAACGATGTGTGCATTTTATGCTCTCTGGCCTCTCACATACATTGCTAATGACATAAAACCATCACAAGAGAAAATTTAGATGTCCCTAGTGCTCTTTTAAATGTAAATATCGGGAATCGGGGTATGGTCTTCTTATTTCACCATCACATCTACCAAGGAAGGAGCTGTTATATTACTTACGTTTCCACAGCTGCCTGTGTTCCTATGACTGGACTAAGAGAGAAGCTGAGGGAACAGTGTGTGTCCGAGTGGGCAAGGCTATGAAGAAGACCAGGAGATCAAGTGTGGGAGTCCTCACGTCAGCACGTTCTATGCTCTGTTGCTTTTTTACTTACTTAAAAGACCAGACTTAAGGCTTTGATCCACCCTTTGTTCTTTTCTAGATACAACTCAATATGCATCTATACTGTAGAGTTAAGGCAGCTTGACACCACATTAACTGTCATGGCCACAAACTATGGAATTAGGTGAATCGTAGTTAAGTACATAAGAACATAAGAAGAGCCATGCTGAATCGGACCTCAGCCCATCTAGTCCAGCATTCTGTATCACACAGTGGCCCACCAGTTGTACACGGGGATCTCGAGCAGAAGGGAGGGCAAAACCCTGACCTGCTCCCGACCCCCCACAACCAGTACCCAGGGAAATCCTGCCTACCTCAACCAACTCCGAGGTGGCACTTGAATGTCCTTTTCAGTAACTACCAATACACTTGGTATCCATGAATCTGTCTAATCCTGCCTTGAAGTTGTTCAGGCTGACAGCTGTCACAACCGCCTCTGGAAGTGAGTTCCATAACCCAATGACCCTCTGGGTGAAGAAATATTTCCCTTTATTAGTCCTAAGTTTCCTACCTTGGAGCTTCAGGGAGTGCCCTCTAGTCCTAGTGTTTTGTGACAAAGAAAATAATTTTTTTTTTATTCACCTTTTCTATCCCATGCATGATTTTATACACTTCGATCAAGTCACCTCTTAAACGCCGTCTTTCAAGGCTGAAAAGATCAAGGCGTTGCAACCTGGTTTCATAAGGGAGCCGCTCCATCCCTTGGATCATTCTTGTTGCCCTTTTCTGTACCTTTTCCAGTTCCGTTATATCCTTCTTAAGGTGCGGAGACCAGAATTGTACACAGTACTCCAAATGTGACCTTACCATCGATTTGTAGAGAGGTAATACAACATTTGCTGACCTATTTTCGATTCCCTTTCTGATCATGCCTAGCATAGAATTTGCTTTTTTCACTGCTGCTGTGCACTGGGTTGACATCTTCATTGAGCTGTCCACCAAAACCCCAAGATCCCTTTCCTGGTTTGTCTCGGAAAGCTTTGACCCCATCAATTTGTAGGTGTAGTTGGGGTTCTTTGCCCCGATGTGCATGACTTTACACTTGTTTAGGTTAAAATGCATTTGCCACTTTGTTGCCCATTCACTCAATTTCGAGAGATCTTTCTGGAGCTCTTTACAATCAGTTTCATTTTTAACTACCCTGAACAATTTAGTGTCGTCTGCAAACTTTGCTACCTCAGAATTCACTCCTACATCCAGATCATTAATGAATGAATTAAAAAGTAACGGACCCAAAACTGAACCTGAACACTTCTCACCTCTTTCCACCCAGAGAAATGTCCATTTATTACCACCCTTTGTTTCCTACAGTTTAGCTAGGTTCCAATCCAGGACAAGACCTGTCCCCTGATTCCATGGCTGAAGAGCTTATTTAGGAGCCTTTGGTGAGGGACTTTGTCAAAAGCCTTTTGAAAGTCAAGGTAAACAATATCGACTGGGTCCCCTTTATCTGTGTGTTTATTTACACCCTCAAAGAATTCTAACAAGTTAGTAAAACATGATTTGCCTTTGCAGAAACCATGTTATTAGGACATTAGCTTTCTGTACAAAAACCACAGATGTCACATTAAACTGCATATCCCAGAATCCCATAGTATCAATTCAGGATAAATGCATTTGTGCCATATTGCATTAATTCTACAGGCTTTCTAAGATATATAAAGGTAGTTCTAGTAAATGTTGGAAATGTGGGGGGAAATGTCTAGACAGATATGGTATGTGGCGGTCTCACATAGGGAAAAGTCAATATCATTTTTTTCTTCTCTTTGTGAAGTTACAAGATCACTTTTTCAAAAGCTTCACAGATAAAATGTTTTTGCATATGAAATAGGATGTGCAAAAAACATTGTATTTTGTGCAAAATACAGTCTTGGTTTTTGGGGGGTGTATAATGTTGCTTCTCATGGATTCCTTATATCACTCCATGTAAAGAAAGGGTACACATAAACAATTAAGAATCAATCTATTAGTTTATTTACATTGAAAAATGATTTTTTTTGCAAGATGCGTGGAGAACTAGGAACGCGAAGGAGAAGGACTACACGTACTACTCAGCCCGTCATGTGGGTTGGTCCCGCATCGACATGATATGGGTTACCAAGTCCCTACTACCGAAGATAAGAAACATCAAAATTCTACCCAGGCAAAACACCGATCACTGCCCCTTGACAATGGAGTTCCATGGGGAAGCGAGGGAAAGAAGATGGAAGCTGAATAATAATCTGCTGTATTCGGAGGAGGATATAGAATTAAACAAAAGGCTTATCAAAGAATATTTTGAGATAAACAACAACGGAGAAGTCAGCAAAGAAACAATCTGGGAGGCCAGTAAGGCCGTGATGAGGGTTTTTTTTATTCAACAGGGAGTGCTTAAAAATAAAAAAAGATGGGAAAGGCATGATAAACTGCAAAAGGAGCTTGAAGACAAAGAAAAATTGTTGAAGATTAACCCCGGGAGCTATAAGCTCCGGTTGGAGTCTGATCTTATCAGGCAAGAACTTAATGAATCTCAAATTTCACAAATGGCCAGAAATTTAAGATATGTGAAACTGAATTATTTTGCGGAAATTAATAAACCGGGCAAATTTCTTTCAAAAAAATTACAAAAAAGGAAACAATCCCAATATATATCCTCCCTGACTAACAAAGGCAAGCAGACATTCTCCGAGGACGAAATAATCAAACACTTCGAGGTATATTATAGGCAACTCTATGAGAGGGACAACATAAGAACGGAAGAGGTCATCTCCTATATAACCAAATTAAAACTGGAGAAAATTACCGACGACCAGAGGGCCCTATTAAATAGACCGGTGGGCGAGAAAGAGATAAGGGAGGCTATTAAAAAGCTGTCCCTAAACAAAGCCCCTGGGCCCGACGGGCTAACTGCACTTTACTACAAAGTACTGATTGAGGAAATAAGCCCCCCCCCTTAAGGAGGTAATAAACAATGTACTGGAGAAAGGATCTATGCTGGACTCGTGGCGCGAGGCCAACATAGTGTTGATTCATAAAGTAAAATCGGATCCGGAGTATGTTGAAAATTACCGGCCAATATCGTTGCTCAATAACGATTACAAAATTTTTACATCAATTATGGCCAGTAGATTGAAGAATTTATTGAACAACATTATACACGAAGACCAAGCGGGCTTTTTGCCAAACAGGCTACTAAGAGACAATGTGAGAACTGTTCTTAATGCCATAGAGTACTATGATGTTAATACCCAAACCGAAGTGGGCTTTCTCTTCCTTGATGCAGAGAAGGCCTTCGATAATGCAAATTGGGAATTTTTAAAGGAAACCCTTAGAGAAAAAGATATGGGCTTTCAATTTCGAAACGCGATCTCAGCCATTTGTACAAACCAAACAGCGAAAATTATAGTAAACGGCAAATCCTCGGATACTGTACAAATTCAAAAGGGGACGAGGCAGGGCTGTCCTATCTCCCCATTACTTTTTGTTCTTACTCTCGAGCTTCTATTGCAGGACATTCGGATGGATAAATCATTAAAGGGCCTCAGGATTCATGGGGAAGAATACAAATTGAAGGCGTTTGCGGACGACCTAGTTTGTATTATGGAAAATCCTCTAGAAACAGCGAGCGAATGGATTAAGAAAATTAATGTGTTTAGGGCTGTGGCAGGCTTAAAAGTCAACTACAAGAAAACAAAAATTCTTACCAAAAATATGAAAAAAGAAAAGAAGGACATGCTACAGGAATTATTAAATATCCAAGTGTCAAATAAAGTTAGATACTTAAGAATCAACATCACGTCACAAAACAATCAATTAATGAAGAATAATTATGACACAACATGGAGGGAAATAAGTAAGAAACTGGAGGGTTGGAGACATCTAAACCTAAGACTCACGGCGAAAATTGCCGCAATTAAGATGGATATCTTGCCCAGAATGGTCTTTTTATTTCAGACGATCCCAATACTATGGACAAATTATTGTTTCAACAGATGGAGGAAAGATGTTCTGAAATTCATATGGTCCGGTAAAAAAGCCAGGATCAGCTATAAAAACTTAACTGACAGCCATGAGAGGGGAGGTCTATCTCTTCCCAACCTACAGGTATATTACGAGGCGGCGGCCCTCTCCTGGGTGAAGGACTGGGCAGCGCTAAAGAAAAAAAGACTCTTGAATTTGGAGGGGTACGATGCCAGAAGGGGCTGGCATTCGTACCTGTGGTATGGGAAGGCTAAAATAGAGGCAAACTTTACGAATCACTTTATTCGAGCGGCACTCCTAAAGGTCTGGAATAAATACAAAAGCCGATTTTACCAAGCCACCCCAATGTGGATCTCCCCGATAGAAGCGCAGTATAAAAGAGGGCTTCCAGACACGGAATGGTACACCTATAAGAATTTGTTAGAGAGAGTAGGTGGAAGATGGATGTTGAAAACGCAAGATCAGTTGAGGGTATCTGGCCTGCCTCTATCATGGTTTCAATATGCCCAAGTGAAGGACTATTACAGAACAGACTTGGAAAACCAATTCTCCCAACAGGACAGTATTTGGGATGTAGTAATAAAGAAAGAAAAAAAACAGATTAGATTACTGTACAATAAATTAATAGAGTGGGATACTGAAACAGAGACGGTTAAAGCCAATATGACCAGCTGGGCACAGGACTTCGAGCACTCCATTCTTTTGAGTGAATGGGAGGAGGTCTGGGAAAAAAACCAATGAATATGCGGGAGCAACACCGATAGCCGAAAATTGGTATAAGGCATTCTACAGATGGCATTTAACCCCCCAGAAGCTAGCAAAGTTCCATAAAGACGCCAATAGTAAATGCTGGAAGTGCAAGACCCAGCAGGGGACATTACTGCACTGCTGGTGGTCATGCCCTTTGACCAAAACGTTTTGGAAAAATATCCACTCTCATGTACAAAAGATGTTGGCAATGCAGGTAGAACTAGCCCTGGAAATATTCTTGCTCAATTTAACGCAGAGTAAAGTTGATAGAAAGAAAGAGAAGATCTTTTATTTCATTACGGCAGCAGCAAGGGTCGTGGTGGCTAGGAGGTGGAAACAGGAGAAGCCCCCAACGATGGCAGAGTGGGCCACCAAACTAGTAGAGTATATAGAGATGGATGAATTAAAAGGACTGGTAAACAATACAAATAAAAAGTGCAAGACGGACTGGCAACCTGTTAAGAGCTACCTGAGGGCGAAGAAATTGAAGTGATCAGAGGACACTATGAATTAGGGGTGAAAGAATTACTATCATAAAGACTTAAAATAAAACAAAACATCAATTATCTATGGGCTCCCAACTACCCTGACTGGAAGCAATGTATTTCTTTTCATTCTAACTGCACTCTTTTTCTTTTTCCTTCCCAACCCTACCCTTTCCCTTTTTTTTTGTTCCTCCCCTTTCTTATCACACCCAATTTCCTTATTCGGGCACAAGTTCTCATTTCCTTCTTTTCTTATTTCTTTGTTTTATGCTGTATGGAAAAAACCAATAAAAATATTTAAACCAAAAAGAATCAATCTGAGATTGAGTTCTCAGTGTTGCCAACTTTGGCAGTGCAAAGGCCCTCCTTGCAAAATAAACATGGCTAGAATTCAGAATGGACTTAGGTCTTCATAAGTGGATTTACTTGTGCAGTAGTTTTATAACATCCCTATTCACCTAGGAGCACCTATTATATTACAGCATATGCTAAATGTTGTGAAATGGCACCATGACCCCATTGTCCAATTGATATCAATATGCATCAGGCAAATATTGGTTTGTTGTCATAATAAATGCCTCTTTGGGCCAGGGGAAATTCCCGTCTTGCCTTAAGCAGTAGGCATGGTTAGGTCTAGTCGCAATCTTCGTAATTAGAATTAAATTTGGATCAAATTCCTTTTTGAAGCGATTTCGAAGCGATATGAGAATCTGGAAGTATCCTTGCCATTTCGAAGCCACTGCTGCCATCTTTGTTCCAACTCAGGAAGTGAATCGGAAAAGACCCAGCGTTTGGAGGCAAGCAGCAGCTTGCATGCTGGAAAACTTAATCCAGACAAGACAGAGGTACTCCTGGTCAGTCGTAAGGCTGAACAGGGCATAGGGTTACAGCCTGTGCTTGACGAGGTTACACTTCCCCTGAAGGCACAGGTTCGCAGTCTTGGAGTGATCCTGGATTCATCGCTGACCCTGGAACACCAGGTCTCGGCGGTGGCCGGAAGAGCTTTTGCACAGTTAAAGCTTGTGCACCAGCTTCGCCCGTATCTTGGGAAGTCTGACTTGGCCACGGTGGTCCACGCTCTGATTACATCCCGAATAGACTATTGCAATGCTCTCTACGTGGGGTTGCCTCTGAAGACTGTTCAGAAGCTGCAATTAGTCCAACGTTCGGCAGCCAGGTTACTAACAGGAGTGGGGCAAAGAGAGCATACAACTCCCTTGCTGCGCCAGCTCCACTGGCTACCAATTAGCTTCCGGGCACAATTCAAAGTGCTGGTTTTAACCTACAAAACCCTATATGGTTCTGGACCAGATTACCTGTCTGAACGAATTCTCCCCTATGAACCATCTTCTAGAACATTAAGGTCCTCTGGAGAGGCCCTGCTCTCGGTGGCTTCGGAAGCACGGCTGGTGGGGACGAGAGACAGGGCCTTCTATTTGGTGGCCCCTCGGCTGTGGAACTCTCTCCCAAGTGAAGCTAGATCTGCCCCCTCTCTGTTGTCCTTTAGGAGGCTGGTGAAGACTTGGGCATGGAACCAAGCCTTCCCAGAATAGGCTGAGATTGGCTGTTATCTAAATGTATGACCACGTTTACAGACTGAGTGGAATTGTTTTAATGGCGATGTGGTTTTATGTTGGGTTTTTAAGTATTTTAATATGTTGTTCTAGTTGTTTTTAAATTGTATAGCATTGAATCTTTGCTGTTATGCCGGTCTTAGTCCCTCGATAGAGGTGAGAAGGCCGGGGTACAAAAGTTTTAAATAAATAAATAAATAATGCTCACCTCCAGCCAATGAGGGGAAGCCATGTAGGGAGGGGCGGGGTTTCGGCACGGCAGCCATTGCCATTTAAAATGGGACTAGGCAGCTTGGGTGGGCAAGGTGCCACGCCACCGCTTCTCAAGGGAACAAGAGGGTTGGGAACAAATTGGGGAAACCGGCTGGAAGCAGGCCCCTTGTCTGCGAGGCTTCCTTGTGTGTGGGGAGGGAAGGAGGGCAGTGCCGGGCAGCTGGGAGAAGTGTTCTTCTCTTGCCTGTCACTCCCAATTTTCCTTTTTTGAAGCAGTGATTTTAACTTTCAACAGACCTCAATCCCCTTTGGGTTACACTTTGGATTTGGGATTCCTGAAAGACCCTTTGGACTTTGGAAAGCCCATTCGATCTGCCCCCTCCCTCCTGACTTTTAGGAATCCGGTTTAAAACTTGGCTGTGCAATGAGGCCTTTGCCAATGAGGGTGGAGACCACTAATTGACTATAGTCGCTGACCACCAGACATGGACTGTATACAAGGGCTGAGCTGGATATGATTTTACTGTGGCAAATAGGTTTTATGTATTTACTAGCTGACCCGTGCACGCGTTGCTGTGCTATATATGTGTGTGGATGTTTATTGATGTATATGTATATATGTGTGTGCATGTGTGTATATGTGTATGTATATATGTGTGTGGAAGTGTATATATGTATATATATGTGTGGATGTGTATATATGTATATTTGTGTGTGAATGTGTATATATGTATATGTGTGTATGCATATATGTGTGTCGATGTGTATATATGTATGTGTGCATGTGTATATATGTGTATACAGTATATATGTAGATATGCATATATGTATATGTGTGGATGTGTATATGTGTGTGGATGTGTATATATGTATATGTGTGTATGTATATATGTGTGTGGATGTATATATATGTATGTGTGTATGTATATATGTGTGTGGATGTGTATATATGTATATGTGTGTATGTATATATGTGTGTGGATGTGTATATATGTATAAGTGTGTATGTACATGTGTGTGGATGTGCATATATGTATATGTGTGTATGTATATATGTGTGTGGATGTGTATATATGTATATGTGTGTATGTATATATGTGTGTGGATGTATATATATGTATGTGTGTATGTATATATGTGTGTGTGGAAGTGTATATATGTATATGTGTGTATGTATATGTGTGTGTCGATGTGTATATATGTATGTGTGCATGTGTATATATGTGTATACAGTATATATGTGGATGTGCATATATGTATATGTGTGGATGTGTATATGTGTGTGGATGTGTATATATGTATATGTGTGTATGTATATATGTGTGTGGATGTACATATATGTATGTGTGTATGTATATATGTGTGTGGATGTGTATATATGTATATGTGTGTATGTATATATGTGTGTGGATGTGTATATATGTATAAGTGTGTATGTATATATGTGTGTGGATGTGTATATATGTATATGTGTGTATGTATATATGTGTGTGGATGTGTATATATGTATATGTGTGTATGTATATATGTGTGTGGATGTATATATGTATGTGTGTATGTATATATGTGTGTGGATGTGTATATATGTATATGTGTGTATGTATATATGTGTGTGGATGTGTATATATGTATATGTGTGGATGTATATATGTTCGTGGATGTGTATATATGTATGTGTGTATGTATATATGTGTGTGGATGTGTATATATGTATTTGTGTGTATGTATATATGTGTGTGGATGTGTATATATGTATATGTGTGTATATATGTGTGGATGTATATATGTGTGTGGATGTGTATATATGTATACATGTGTATGTATATATGTGTGTCTGTGGCTAACCCCTTTTGTGTGTATGTGTTCCTTTCTTTTCTGTTCCTTCCTTCCTTCCCTTCATATTGTTTTCCTATTCCTTCATTCCTTGTATACTTTCCTTCACCAGAAACTTTCTTTACCTTCTACAGGGAACATCCGTGCAACGCTGAGCCGATGGCATGTTTCCTCGAACAAAACAAAACTACATTTCCCTGAATCCTTTGCAACGGGACACGCCCACCGCTAGGAGGGAAAGGAAGAGCCCGGAGGGGAGGAGCCAGCCAAGCCTCCCCCTCCGGCCTCTTCCTTTCCCTCCCAGCGGTGGCGTGTCCTGTTGCAAAGGATGCAAGGAAATGTAGTTTGGTTTTGTTCGAGAAACATGCCATCGACTCAGCGTTGCACGGATGTTTGCTGTAAAGAAGGTAAGGAAAGTTTGTGGGTGTTTGTGTTGTGTGTGAATGCATGGTACTGGGGTTGTTTGTGAGTACATTTCTGTGCGTCTTTTTGGTTTAATGTTGTGTGGGTGTTTTTAGGGTGAATGTGTGTTTTTAGGGCGCGGGAGGAAGTGGAAGGGGCTGGGGAGGAGCGGAGGGGTGTCCCCGCCTCCTGCCACGCCCCCGACACTCTTCCTTACCGGGACAGCGGCGGGGGGGGCGCAGGAGGAGGTGGGAGGGGCTGGGGGGGAGCGGGGGGGTCCCCGCCTCCTGCCACGGCCCCCCGCCACTCTTCCTTACCGGGACAGCGGCGGGGGGGGGGGGCACGGGAGGAGGTGGGAGGGGCTGGGGAGGAGCGGAGGGGTGTCCCCGCCTCCTGCCACGCCCCCAGCCACTCTTCCTTACCGGGACCGGGGCGGGGGCGCGGGAGGAGGCGGGAGGGGCTGGGGAGGAGCAGAGGGGTGTCCCCGCCTCCTGCCACGCCCCCCGCCACTCTTCCTTACCGGGACAGCGGCGGGGGGGCGCGGGAGGAGGTGGGAGGGGCTGGGGAGGAGCGGAGGGGTGTCCCCGCCTCCTGCCACGCCCCCCGCCACTCTTCCTTACCGGGACAGCGGCGGGGGCGCGGGAGGAGGTGGGAGGGGCTGGGGAGGAGCGGAGGGGTGTCCCCGCCTCCTGCCACGCCCCCCGCCACTCTTCCTTACCGGGACAGCGGCGGGGGGGCGCCTGATCAAAGGAGGAGGCGGAGGAGGCGCTCTGGCTTCCATGTGCGAACGTTCTAAACGTTCGCGCTGGCAGCGGAGAGGCTGGGGTGGGAGTTCCGTTGGCAGTTTTTTGGGGATCGTTTTTTGGGGTGTTGGGAGGTACGTAGGGTCGGGTTTTTTTGGCGTTGTCTGTAGCCAGTGTAATGGTCTAGTCGGTTGTAAAGTTTGGTGTTTCTGCGAGCCATAGTTTCTTTGTCTATATACGACATTAAACAGACTGAGCAAATTTATATATATAGATTGTATTGGTACTTGTTAAGTTTACTGTGAATTTTAGATGTTTTTAGATTTTACATGTTAGCATTGAATTTTTGATGTTTGCTGGTCTGAGTCCCTCTATAGATGTGAGAAGATCGGGGTACACAAGTTTTAAATAAATAAATAAATAAATAATTCTGCTAATAATTTCCTTGGGGAACCATACCATACCACTTTGGAGCCCCCTTTCTCTGCTTTGGGTTTCACGTTTGACTTGTGGAAACTAGAAATCTCCTAATCTAATCATTTCCTTTACGAAACACAAAATACCACTTTGGAGCCCCCCTTGTCTGCTTTGGGTAACGCGTTGTACTATTGGAAACTAGAAATCTCCTATAACCTGCTAATAATTTCCTTGGGAAAACACACAATAAAAGTTTGGAGCCCCCTTTGTCTGCTTTGGGTTACACGTTGTACTTTTGGAAACTAGAAATCTCTTGCTCTAATCATTTCCTTGGGGAACCACACCATACAACTTTGGAGCCCCCTTTCTCTGCTAGGGTTACACGTAATTTTGGAAACTAGAAATCTACTATAAACTGCTAATAATTTCCACCACTGTGGCAAGTTTTGTCAGTAGCGGTCTAAAAATGAAGGAAAGGGAATCCCCCAAGAATTGCCTGTTTCATTTGGATATTTTCACATATTTCACACATCCCTTTTTGTGGCTCCAATCATTCCTAGAGGGTTGCTCCCAGTTGGTGAAGCCGGGGGACTCCTGCTCGGACCCCTGTCTATTGACCTTTGGGTCCCACAAGAATCTTTTCCCCCCACATGCTATTTAACATCTGCATGAAACCGTTGGGAGAGGTCATCCGGAGTTTTGGAGTGTGGTGCCACCTCTATGCAGATGACACCCAATTCCACTACTCTTTTCCACCTGAATCTAAGGAAGCCCCTCGGATACTGGACGAGTGCCTGGATGAGGACGAACAAGTTGAAGATTAATCCTGACAAGACAGAGGTCCTCAAGTCCTGTTGTTGGGCTTGGCCTCATGTAAGCCGCCTGAGTCCCCTTTGGGGAGATGGTGGTGGGGTACAAATAAAGTTTATTTCTATTATTAAATATTAATAATATTTGATAAGACATGAAGATTTGCTATTTGGAAGTTCTATAGCAAAGTGGCTACGAAGTAAAGTAGTACAACAGGAGTGCTGAATGTGGATCTGAAGTGCCCAATGTGCATTCGAATTAACTGATGCTTATTAGCCATTCCTAAGCACTTTAGACGTACTCAGTGTGCATTGGAACAACCTTGCTGATGCCCATCGCAATACTCGAACGATTTCATTGCATTTCTACAACATGGCTACAGATTTGGAAAGTTATAAAGCGTTGACCATGATGTGGAATCCTGGTTAGTGTTTTCTTTCCTTCGCCATCACCCATTAGTGCTATTGCCAATATCATTTCTTAATTTAACTATACTAAATATTTGTTTCTGGGATTATAATTGTATTTGCCATGCTTTATATTGCATGCCATCTTGATCCATAAAATACGACTGAAATGTTTTAAGCAAAATGTAATTAAGTACACAACAGTATTTAGGTCAGTGTTTCTCAACCTTGGGGTCGGGACTCCGGGGGGATCATCAGAGGTGTCGAAGGGGGGGGGGCACTAAAGACCCTCAGAAAAGACAGTATTTTCAGTTGCTCATGGGGGTTATGTGTGGGAAGTTATCGTTGGGGGTTACCACAACATGAAGAACTGTATTAAGGAGTCATGGCATTAGGATGGTCAGGAACCACTGGTTTAGGTTGTACACAGCACAATGCAAATGTTTACTACAGTCACTTAGAACCATGAAAGAGACCATAAGCACTATCCGGTTCAACCCTCTTCTATGCAGGAACACACAATCATCGTTATTTTTGCACCTGATTAAGGCTCAGTAAGCCAGATGTTGACTTCTGATTGATAAAACTTGATAGGACATGATGATTTGCTAATTGCAATTTTGTAGCTAATTTTTCATCAATAATACTACTATGTAACAAAATTTGAAAAAAAATCCTCTTCAGTTTTGAAAGTGGTATTTTCTTTTTAATTGTGCAGTACTTGCTTTGATGGTAGTTGTTATACACCCAAAATGTCATTTTTCTGGGTGCCACAAACTACGTTCAATTGGTTGAGACTCTAACACAGGGCTCAAGAACCTTTTTGACTCAGAGAGCCATAAAAGCAAAATATTTGGAAATTTATTTCAGTGAGAGCCATATAATGTATATTGTATTTTAAGACTGAATTCAACTAAATGTGAGTATATGCATACTTGCTTTGAAGGTAGTTGTTATAAACCAAAAAAATCATTTTTGTGGGTGCCACAAACTACGTTCAATTCGTTGAGAGAGAGAGAGAGAGAGAGATACATACACACACATATATATACACACACACACACAGAGGCACGCACGGACGCACACACACACATGCACACACACACACAAAATGTACTGCAGGATGTCTTGCCAAAAAGTTTTTTGCAGTTTAATAAACATTTTCCATGTTCTTGTGATAGAACCAAATTAGGAAATGACATTTAACTCAGGAACAAAAAATGTGTTTCATGGTATAATTGATCATAAAAATGTTTGTTGGCCAATATATAATAAGGTATTTTGGCTTTAATAAACTATAGACATCCTCTTAATTTGTGTAATACCCAGTGCTCTTTATCTTTTCAGTGAGCTTCTATCCAGAGCCATATTAATCGAAGGAAGTCGCTATCATTCAAAAAGCAACACAAAACTGTTTACACAGGATTAAATGGTGAATAAGCTTTATGCTAACATACATTAAAAGTGCGGAAAGTCCAGATCTCAGTCACAGCAGAAGAACCTCACATCATTCAATGCTGTATCCTCCCTATTATATCCCTGTGGGGGATGTATCTTTGTCTGAAGCCCACATATGGCACCGCGAGAGCAAGGTCCGCTCCATTCACCAAAATCCCCCCAATTGTGTCCGGTGCCTGTCAGAACATACCCTCCACTGCATACGAATCTGATGTTGTTTGCTGCAGTATCATCAACTCCTGACCCACCATAAGGTTCCACTTGCAATTGGAAGTTTATCAGGTGTCCTCTAGGGCAAAATTCAGGTTTACTCCATGTTCCCCATCTGCCAACAAAAGTAGTAATAGTGATGCCCTGGGAAAAATGTAAAACACAGACATGCAATATATATTTCAGAAAGCAGGAAAAGCATATTAAAGAGAGCCTATTCTCATGCCACTTCTATTACCAGTGGACAATTAACACCAGATCACAAGCAAGAGAATATGCAATACATGCTGTAAAAATATTTACATGTGAGATAGAATCTGTAGAAGACCTTCTTATTTTGGACTTATGTTCTTTATATAACATTGTATCTTAAGTTGTGGTCCACTACAGTGTTGAATTAATATATATAATTGAAGATATTATGCATAAAAAAGACAAGGCACAATATATCCAGCTTACTTATTTTAGTATCCTCATAGTGTTCCTAGGACTCTGGTACCTTTTTCTACACCGTGTGTAAACCTAATCTCTTATTTATTTTCCAAGGAAACATGAAAAGTTAATCTTCTCAGTAAGGCCGTGTGGCTGTTCTGACCTAATGTATGACCCATGTCAACAAAATGTGAGTATAAGATAGAATCTGTAGAAGACCTTCTTATTTTGGACTTATTTTGAATTCTGAGATCATGGCTAGTTTGTCCAATGTAGTATTTATTGCAGGCACCCCTTAAAATGAAAATTACATTTTTAGTACTACATGTAGTAAAATGTCTTTAGGTAGTCTCTTGACTTAACTCAAGGGGCCTAAAATGTTTAATTTTATAGATTGTTTACAGCAGGAACATTTTCCACATGGAAAGTGTTCTATTAGAGTGTGGTTTAACCTTGGGATTTGAGCTTTGATATCCGAATGCACAAGCAAATCCCTCAAATTGTTTGTTCTTTTAAAGGAGAATCTTGGCAAGTATTGACAATTAGATATGTTTCTCATAATACGCCAGTGGCATTTAATGATTCTCTGTAATTGAGATAAGCCTTTCATGTATGTGAGTGGGCAATTTATTCTCGAAGTGGGTGCCTTATCTTTCAGATGTAATAAACTGTGCCTCTGAATAGATCTAGATTTGTTAACTACCTTTTTAACTACTGAAGCAGGGAAACCTCTTTCAAGAAAGTCTCTAGAATGTAAATTTACCTCTTTATTAAAGTCTTCCTCTAATGTGCAATTTCTTTTCCACCGAATCAATGGAGAGTAAGGTAGATTGTTTTCTAAACTTATGTGATGGAAGCTGGAGTAATGTAACATTGTGTTGCAATCTGTCAGTTTTTTATAATTAGTGACTTTAAGCGATTCTCCAGATTTACTTATTGTAACTTCCAAAAAATTTACTTTCTCAGTGCTAATGGCAGTGGAAAACTTAATCTGTGGATGCCATGTCTCCATCCATTTACAAAACTGCTCTGCAACATCTGCTGAGTCCAATATGGAAAATATATCATCAATATAATGACCAAAATATGTTTTTAGAAAAAGGGGTAATTTCTTTCTTGCCATAAAATCTTATTCTCAAGATGCTTGCAATTTGTGAGGCAGTGCTATTTCCCATTGAATATTTAAAGAATTTATCTGGGGAATATTGTGGGGGATGAGAATGTGCTACATATATATAAATACTTCAAGAAACCTGTGAACACACATTAAAGAAAAATTCCTGTTCTGGAATTAAATAATTTTTTACTTTCATTCTTTGAATTTATGTAACATGTAAACCCTGTGTGAAACCAACACTTGATTTCTTTCATACTACTTTTTTTGAGCTGCCTTATACACTTTGTGTATGGAATAACCTGCTCCACAAATAGACTTTTCGAAGTATTGGTTTTCAACTTCTTTTTTATTAGAAGCTTACAGGAGAGATTTTTTTTCTTTTGCAGTCCCTAAAGACCTTGGCCTGCACTTAAACACAATCGGCGCGGACAAAATTACCATCTGTCAGCTGCAAAAGGCGACTCTACTGGGATCTGCAACATTATTCACAGATAACATCACATAGTCCTAGACACTTGGGAAGTGTCCAATGTGTGATTCAATGCAACAGCCAGCATAGTGATCTTGTTTGCTGTGTAATAATCTTGGAGGGCTTCAAATAATAATAATAATAATAATAATAATAATAGCAACAATAATAATAATCTTTAGACCATGTAGGAAACATCTTGAGGCTTGATTCTTAAAGATATGGTGCACAACAGAAATGATGGCTGCCATCATTTATATATTTTTAAAATAATTATCTGATTTGTTTGTTGTCTGCACTTCTCTTAACATGGGACTACAAATCGCAAGGAACGAAAGACGGACAGACAGACAGAAAGAAAGAAAGAAGGAAAGAATGAAGAAGTGGTGGCAGAAGAAGAAGAGACAAAGGAGACGAAGAGAATGAGAAAGAGATACCCACGGTCCAGTACTGGCTGTTATTGTTTCACCATTATCACAGGTAAGACGGATGCCATTCAAGCCTGTATCATCCTGCCATACAAAAATACCTTGGTGGGGCTCTATCTGGTGTGGAAACAGAGAAACAAAGGTGTAATAAAGCCATTGGGAATGCAGCTACTTTATACTGACCATACAATGCAGGCTAAATGCAGACTGAAGTTAGCTTCAAATTGCAGCAGCTAAACAACACTTACCTCCAAAGTGTGCTGCTGCACAGGTTAAGGATGGTAAAAGTTTCCCCTTGACCTTAAGTCTAGTTGTGGCCAACTCTGAGGAGTGGTGCCCGCCTCAATTTCAAAGCCAAAGAGCTGCCATTGTCTTTAGACACCTCCTAGCTCATGTGGCTGGCATGACTGCATGAAGCGCCATTACCTTCCTGCCAAAGTGGTACCTATTGATCTACTCACAATTGCATGTTTTCGATCTGCTACATTGGCAGAAGCTGGGGCTAACAGCAGGAGCTCACCCTGTCCCAAGGATTCGAATTGCCAACTTTCCTGTCAGCAAGTGCTGCAGCTTAGCATTTTAACCCGTTGCGCCATCGTGGCCTCTAAGGATGGTAAAACACATCAAACAAAGTCAGGAGACAGTCCTAAATAAGCCATCTCATGCTCTGCAGTGAATCTCAAACCTTGCCTGGCAAAATTGGCTTCACAGAACAAGAATCACATTGTAGACACCCATGTGCTGAAGTGCTTTGTTATCAGTGGAAAAGAAATAAAGAGTCATTCTCTCAGCAGTTGGAACACAGATAAAACAAATTTCCAATCAGACTTGTATGGGCCAAAAGTGTTTACTTTGCTAATATATAACCAAGTAACTGATACAGGACTCCGGCCCACCATCTATATATATAAAGGAGGACCCGTCGTCGAACGACTGCCATAGGCAGAGAAAACTTCCAAGGCAGAGACACCAAACTTGGCAACAAAAATAGGCCTCAGGCAAGGAAGGTTTTTAGCAAAGAACCTTTTCCCCCCAAAACCTAGAAGGCTCCCAAAACAACGATGAAAAAAACTACATTTCCCAGCGTCCTCCACGGCCGCCAGCGAATCCGAGTCCAGGAGCCGATCCCGAGTGACGTCAGCGCGCGCCGTGGCCCCGCCCCCTGCGTCCTGCACACCTCCTCCCTCCCTCCTCTCTTCCTCCAGTCAGTCCGCACCGGAGGACGCCGTCTCCTCCCCCACAATGCACCGCGGCAGGCAGCCTTTGAAAAAGCGGCGTGGCTCTTTCAAGATGGCGGACTTGGATCAGCTGCCTGACGGGAGTGAGTAGCCTAGCCAGGGACCCGCTTGCCC